>JAKGSA010001022.1:0-49788 GCA_033558755.1 Philaethria dido | reverse complement strand
TGCGAGGTAATCAAAGATTTGACACTTTGGGCCTGCTTCGGAGATATCGCCTACTAGAATTATGAACTTAACACTGTATTGTCTTTAAATCTTTAGATTTTTTTTCAATTGGTTGAAAAAACCTAATATATGCATATATTCACTTCTATCAGTAAAGAGTAATTTTTTTAGCGGAAATAGTACAACATACGTTTTTTGAATCGTGCCGTTACATTAGAATTTGCCTGAAAAATTCACAATTAGAAAGTGTGGATCGACATTACCGCTATGTATTCAGGCTTTCAATCAGATGCTGCTATGAGCAGTCTGCAGTTTGAATTTTGGGTCCTATAAAGGGAAACGGTATTGTGTACTTCGGCGTTATTTCCCAACCGTAGCAGATAGGTCTTTCGATTTCGTCGTACCTCTCCCTCACATCTCATAAAGTGATAAGCGACGGAGCTATAATGCAGAAACAAATAGAACATTGAAAAGTCCACATCGGGCTCCAACCCGATATTTGGATCTTCGCCAGACTTTATCAAATTTATGTAAAACGAAGGAAATTGAGGTGAGAAACGACCGCCGTAACTATGGCTGCGTTTTCCTGAAATTTATAAAGAAGTCGCTCGACTGTTGAAAATATTTTAAATTTTATGACCTACTAATACTAGCTATTATGTTCACGGATTAAGAAATAAGTTTTGACACGCGAGGTGATATTGATTAGCTACGTCGTCTGGAAGTCCACAGAATTTCTACGAAGTTTCATGTTTGAATAATGTACTGGTAATATTATTACTCATTGAGTAAATTCTATTATAGTATCACGAAAAAGAAATTCACAATATTACTTATTTATTAGTTCAGAAATGTTAGACATTTTTACATTTACAAGATTAAGAAAATATAAGAAAAAAAATTGTATTAATAGTACCTAGTACAGAATACTTGAAATTTATATATAAAAATATATTTTTTTTTATAACTTCACGCTGTATCCCGCATATAGCAGGGTATGCAGAGGGAACCAGAGAACTTAGTGTTAAGGCACTCCGTTCTCTTTCAACAAATCCGTTCCCCACTTAATAGAACATAAAAATATGTCAGTGAAATTTAAACTAGGCCTATTAAAAAATCTTCAAACTAAAATATGTTGAACAAAACCTAAAAAATGAATAGTTATTTACATTATAAAATATTCCCTAATTACTTTTTACTGGCCCCACCCCGAAGGGTAAACTAAGAAGCGGTTCTTACATCTGCCGTCAATGTTTTCACACCGGGCTTATTAAAATTTTACGCTCTTGGCTTTACCGAATAGAATTATATTTAATTTTCAAAATATGAAATATCTCAGAGTTTCTTGGTTGATTTAGAAATTAAATCTCCACCGTCTGTAAGGTAAGCGTACCTTATCTGAACCGTTGAAGCGATTCTCCTTTTGTATTAAATTAAAATTATAATTGCTAATTTATCATAATTATTTTGTAAATAATTCATTAAAACGGTGAATTTCATTATAACTATATTTTTGGAATGTTATTTAAGATTGAATTTAGTGGTTGGAGAGGTTCTACGTAAGTCAAAAACTTATTTAAAGTATTTGATGATTAAACCTTTAGTTATCAGCTCTTTGGTGGTAGGAGGTTCGTCCTCCGTCTGGCTCGCGACCACTATCATGTCAAAGACGAACCGCCAAATATCTTATGATGTGTTCCGGTTCGATGGCATGTAAGCCAGGTTTTCCCATTCCCACCCATCCTTTCCCCAAAATGTTGTGGTTCCGAGAACGGAATACTACATTGTCCTCCTCGTTTGCCATCCGTTATCCATAAAAAAAAAAAAAAATATCAATAGATTAAGATATAAAAAAAAATTACGAATAACTCATAAACTAGTCGTCAAATCATAATGAAATTGAAATGGGATCATATACAGAAAGAATCATCAAAACACACACAACAAAACAGTTGAAATGAGAACCTCCTTTTTTGAAGTTGATTAAAAAGAAAAATTAATTTCAGCAACAATTATTTTGTAGTAACAAATGAAGTTTGTAAATCTAAATAGCCAATTACTTATAGATGTTTAACTTAAATGGAGTAAAATTACATCAAGTTATATATCAATGCAATTACAATATATAATGGTTATACATATAATGAAATTCTGAAAAGTTTCAGTAATTTAAGTCTACATATCACTTAGGGAGTGAATTATACTATAAGTATGATAATAAGTAATTTTTATTACTCTTTGTATTTAAAACATTGGCTGAAGTCTGTCTTGGTGCAGAAAGACAGGCGTGCGAAGCGAACGACAGGTTGTGGGTTCGATTTCCACTCCAAAATATTAAAATAATACTTAGTATTTTCATTTCCTTCTGGTCACAAGGTGAGCGCGGCGTTGAGTTCCGCCACTCAGTACCTCCATTCACAGAAAGTGGAGAACGGAAATGTTAAATGAGAACGGAGTGTCTTAACACTAGGTTCTTTGGTTCCCTCTGCCTACCCTGCTATATCCGCATATAGCAGCTATAAAACAAATTAAAAAATGACATAGGCTAAATGAAGTTAGTAATAAGAACAAATTCAATAGCTTTCATTTAATTAGAGAAAGTTAACTCTATAGCCAAAAATATATACTAGCTGTTTCTCGCGACTTCCCTCGCATGGTTAGTGGTAGTCAATACAACATACTACAGTGTATAGTGCGGATACGCGTTAATTTGAAGGCTTTGAAGTAGCCATATTTTGAAATTTTGTGACAAACAATCATGTCTGCAAAATAATTATAAAAATGTTTTTTTTTTAACTTCACGCAGTAACCCGCATATAGCAGGGTAGACAGAGGGAACCTGAGAACCTAGTGTTAAGACACTCTGTTCTCTTACAACAATTTTGTTCCCCACTTTCCGCCGAATTAAGGCATTGCGTGCTGAGTGGCGGAACTCAACGCCGCGCTTTGCTTTATTACCAAACCCAAGAAATGAAAATACTAAACACTTTTTAATACTTTCAAGAATGTATGTACAAAGTTTCATGATAATCGATTGAGTAATTTTGGCGTGACAAACAAACTTATATTCACATTTATAGCATTAGCAGGGATAGTAGGGATATATATTTTTTTCGTCTACAATGCAATAATTAAATGACAGTCACGTAGTTTGATAAAATCGGGATTTCCGGCTAAGCCAGGATAATTGGGCGGCGTGCCATCGAATACACAGTGATACTGTGGTACCGTGGCTAAATCGAATGAACGGTCGCGAGGTACCACGGTAATACGAAGTTTTGTGTTTCCAAGCGTTTTATCTCAGTTTTGATATATATGTATACACAAGTCTTGTGAATTTGGTCGTAGTTCTGATTAGTCGTTTATTTTCTGTTAATTAATTATTATTTATAATTGATATTTGTTATTTAGTTGAGGCCATCGTGGCGTGGACGGTATTTGAATTCAAAAGCGATTTATTGTGGGTTCATTATACTCAGTCGGTGGAATGATTATTTTTAAAATATTTTTGTTTCTCCGCTCCGGTAAAACAAATGTTGCGTTATGTTCCCCACTCAACACGTAATATCTCGATCTTGGGCGAAGAGCTAAGAATGGAGTGTCTTAACAGTACTCTCTTAGTTTCGCCACTGAATTGAGAATTGTATCTATTTATATTATTTATATTAAAGTATGTATTATATAAAAAAAACAAAGCATGTATGGTCTTCTTTACTGACTGACACACAATGCACAGGTGAAACTACTGTCCATAGAAGTACGAAATTTTGCTTGTAAGCTGCTTGAAGATTGTAGGAAAGCACTAAGAGAGGACAAATAAATTAAAAGATATAAAAAAAATAAACATTGAATATTTATTAAACTACTGTCCATAGAAGTACGAAATTTTGCTTGTAAGCTGCTTGAGGATTGTTGGAAAGCCCTAAGAGAGGATGCAAACAAAGCCACAAGATATAGCTTCTTACAAATAAATTAAAAATAACATTTGAATATTAATTTCGTGTGAACAACCCCTAAAGCGATGGCGGATGAAAGTACCTGATACTTGATACGAACTTATGTCGTACAAGTAAATGGGTATATCTTAAGCAAACGTTAAGTTTGACACTTAAGAGGAACGTGTAACCTGCGAAAGAGATTTCGTTACGTAGAATTTCTTATACTTGTATAACGAGATCAGATTATGTTGGTTTATAAAACCAACATTTGAAGATAAATAAAGTATTTCATTTAATAAGTTTTAATAAGCTTCAGAGTGTCTAGACACTCCATTCTCTACTCAGTATCGTGACATTGCATGTTTATATTGCTTAGTGGCGGAACTCAACGCCGCGCTATGTTTTATCAGGGCGGGCAATAATAAAATTAGTTTTAAAATAATCATTACCTTGACTTGAAATCAAACCCTAAACGAATCCACTGCGCCACGATAGTCTTTTTAACCTTAAAAGAAAATCAATTTCACATAAATAGCACCAAAACGTAACATTATTAGGAATACCTAAAAAACTTGTACTAAAAAGTGGGGAACGGAGTGTCTTAACACTATGTTACCTCTGCCTACCCTGCTATATGTGGGATACAGTGTGAAGCTATGTATGTATGTATGTACCTAAAAAACTATTCGTCACATCTTAACTAAGTCTAAATAGGACCAAATCAGAAGCACTAGCTATTATATCAGCAACAAAAAATTATGCGGTAACAGACATAAAAAAATAACGCCTATCGTGGCGCAAAGGCACAAGCGTGCGACTGTAAGCGCGACAGGTTGTGGGTTCGATTCCCACTCCAGGAAATGTTAGTCTTTTCATGTCCTGGGTTTGGTAACAAGGCAAAGTTCGTTCGGTGTTCGGCGTTGAGTTCCGCCACTCGGCAATGCCTCAATTCAGCGGAAAGTGGGGAACATAATTGCTGTAAGAGAACGGAGTGTCTTAATACTCGGTTCTCAGGTTCCCTCTGCCTACCCTGCTATATGCGGGATACAGCGTGAAGTTAAAAAAAAATACATAAAAATACAATCAAATTGAGAATCTCCCTTTTTGCAATAGGTTAAAATTAGCCAAGCATATTGATTTAACACTTAAACTACTTTCATTCGTACCCTCTCACGAAAATGTCAGCAATGCGTTATCCAATTTCCTCCCTATGCATCTGTGTAATTATTTATATCGACTTCCCTACATTTTTCAATTGCGATTCGAGATATATTTACTCAGAACAAACGTATCGAAGTGGCTCTCGGTAGGAGTGTTTGTGCCGTGCAAAATGGGGGTACTTTTTGCATTTTCTGTATTTTTATATGTGTTTATATGTTTGTTTCGTGGTAGATGCCGGTTCAATTCTAATTTGGGGATGATAAAAAAGATGCTTTTAGATTTTCAAAACATCAGAAAAAAAAGCAGAACAGAATAAAAATAAACAGACATAACCATAGAACCTAGTGTTAAGACAGTCCGTTCTCTTGAGATTTTCGTTCCCCACTTTCCGAAATTGATTAATAAAACAAATTATAATATAGGGCTCTTCACAGGCACAGCATAGGTATCTAATGTCAGTGAAAAGTGTAAATCGGAGTGATATATCACTAAATTCCGTCCTCTACCTGCTATACAATATACGTAGAGGTAGAAAAAAACTGCTTACTAATAAAGTATTATAGAACACATCCTATTAAGTTGTTCAAGCGATGTAAATAATGTAATATAAAGAGGAATTTATTGGAAAATAGCCTATCCCTAGAAAAATATAAAATTGATTAAAATTTTCTATACTATTATTTATTCGTACATATATTTTTACTAGGCTATTGATCTATATTGAGTATTCATAGACTGATTGTTAGACTGAAGATTGTGAGTTGAACCTGTGTTCTAGGTGAATATTTGTGAGAGCTATGTGTCTACTTTATTTCTGGTTGCCAATTTATTTATTCATATATATAATTGTACCATATATATTTGAAATTATATATTTATATTTATTAATGTTTATCGAGTCGCAATAGAATAGCGTCAGAGTGCAAACGTCATAGTTTAAAGGCCGACCTTACTCGGCGGAATTTTTTTGCTAGAGCAAGCACTAAAATACAGTGTAACTTTGATTTCCGTCACGTAACATGCATGTCTCAGTGTTAGACAGAAAGTGGAAAAAGACTGCGTTATGCTGAAAACAGCTGTTGTAAAAAAATATTTATCAATTTTCAATCTAATCTAATTTGGTAGAGTTCACTCACGATCATTTAGTTAGAAAATCTTTTATTTTTATATAACTGTCGAAACGTTGAGTGTCTTAACACTAAATGTAATATCTGTCGAAAGCGAATTTGGGCAGATTTTTCTTTTCACAAATAACACCCAATAGTAATCATACAAATTAGTTTGCTTTTTGATTGCAGTTTTAATATTAAGCATCAAAGTCAAAAATAGCACGAGACACTATCAAAAGTCACAATGTTACATGAATTTGCTTTAAAAAACACTGTGCATATCCACTACACACTTTTAGGAGTATTTATTCTCGTAAATGTCAGATGGTGAAACCGCGATGCATTAACCTTTCATGGCAGCACTCACGACCAAAAAACAACAATATGTTGATTATTTATTTTAAAATTTAACTCTACGATATTTTTTGTATTATTTTCATACATTTTCTCGTGATTGTGATTTTATTGTGGCGGTTACAAACGAAAATATTTTTAAATAAGCTCCTGAGTCTGAAGCCACTTTTTTTGTAAAGTTTCCTTTTTAAAAAGAATTATAAACATAATATATATATATATATATAAAAGTTTTCAAATGTATGTACATATATAATAGTATATATGAGTAACTTACATACTGTAGTAAAGTCCAATCATACTAACACAGCAACATCACTCCTAGCAAAACTAACTTGCAAAGCTCCTTTGGATATCAGAAAGTTCATACTATTTCATATAATAAACATGCTCTAACACATTTTCCCTTTATTATGTTACCGCATATTTACTTTTCCCAGTCTTACGGCAACTTATGTGAATTTCAGCGGAAGAAAATAACTGTCTCAACTTTTGTACAAGGCAAATGAAGTTTATACAGTCAGTTGTGAGGAAAGGGAAAAAAGTGTTAAGAAAGAGTGGGTGAATTGGAGCTTTTATGTAGAGTAAGAACAATGTTTTTTGTTACGATCCTTTATATATGTGGGTATATTTATAGAAAGTAATATTTAGGTTAAGTTTTTTATTGAAATTGTGTTGACGTGGCAATGAGTACCTTAAGAATTGGAAAACTATAATTTTTTAATACTTTTGAAATTGACGGTTTTATATATAAGTATGCTCTAAGGTCATGTCTGTTCTGCTTCTTTTCTAGTTACAATTTTACTATTAACTAACGTATTATCATTATATGTACATGAGGTAATATATTTTATATAGACTGCCTTTCGATTTTACAATTTTCAAAACACTTTTTATGCTTGATCTGTATTTGTCAATATATAAAAAAAATCTTTCAACGCTATTTTGACTTAGGACCAGATCCAATGAAAACCTAATTTTTTTTAAACATGAACTTGATGTGGTTTTCAGGACGATCAGAATAATAAAAAAGTGCTTAAAAATATGTTTTTTTATTTTAGAATATTATTACTAATTTTTTGTCACAAATATCATGGGAAGGTAGGTAGGATATTAGAAATGTAGGGAAAACTTTCAATTAGTAAATCATCAGAGATATATTTAAGCTTAAAATTATTATAATATTCATTTGTACAGTGCCTTGAAACTATAAAAGTGTATATATTTCTTAAGGTTGTATGATTTTATAGTGTGTTACATAAACTCGTAGACGTTGGCAGCTACTCGGAGTGGGATTTCACAATCAACCGCCTGATCCTCACAATCGCCCACAAATTTTGAACGTTTTCCCCTTAACGGATAATATTATTTTTCAAACGAGCGCATTACATGTATTGAATACTCGCCATTTTAACAATTGCAATTGACAAGTAAATAAAAACTATTTTAGTATAATAATAAAATTTAATTTCAAATATAACGAAATTGTTTGATTTGCTTTTTAATTCACACATCATTTCTTTATAGTAGAGTAGGTAGAAACAACATATAGTTAAAGCACTCCATTCTGAGCGGTAGAACCCAATACAGAGCTTTGTCTTAGGCAGAATTATTAATGAGTATATATTTATTACCCTGATTATTTGAGAATTACCCTGAGTGGGAATCGAATTAACAACCAACGTGTGGCATCATCGTATTTTTTCTTTCACTTTTCTTCCACTGTCCCCCCAAATCGAGGCATTGCATGTTTAGGAGTTTAATGCAGTAGTCTTATTAGAGGAGGAAAATGAAAATAATTAAAATATAATAATAATTCATTTATCTCTGAATGGAGATCAAACTTCGTTCTGTCAAGATTTCCGTTTGGTAGAAAAATCGATAATTTATAATTTAATATTAATATATTTTGATATTCAAAATAATATTTGCCTCGTTTCTTCCGCAATGCGTAATAAGGTTGAGCAACAATGAACGCAATTAACATGCAATTCCCGTAATCGGGCCGTGAAGTTTTTTCCCTTGAATTATGCAAATAAATTGGAAATTGGAGCGGAGACTTATTACTGAAACTTAATTTAACTTTTTTTTTCTTCTCTTATTATTATATTATTGTATAAATTACTTCTTTTGAATGCGGTAAGATTTTTTTGTAACTTCATGGCAATTTATTGAGCAATAATTGTGCTGTGTATTGTTTTGCCTTATGTCATTTTTTAATATGTACATACATACATAGTTTCACGCTGTATCCCGCATATAGCAGGGTAGGCAGAGGGAACCTAATGTTAAGACTCTCTGTTCCTCACTTTTTATATTTTCAATATTTATTTTTATATTATCTAGAAAATACTATGTATTTATATAATATTATTATTATGGAACATAATGGTTGAGATATCCAGTTGTGCTAAAATACACTCTTCCTAACTCTATAAATATAACGAAGCAGTGTTATATATTATGTGTATTTACTTACTTATTTAAGGCCAAGGCGCAGAAGCATAAGCGTGCGACTGTAAACGCGACAGGTTGTGGGTTCGATTTCCACTCCAGGAAATGTAAAATTTTGTATTTTCTTGGGTTTGGTAACAACGCAAAGCGCGGCGTTGAGTTCCGCCACTCAACACGCAATGCCTCAATTCGGCAGAAAGTGGGGATCGGAATTGTTGAAAGAGAATGGAGTGTCACAAGGTTCTCTGGTTCCCTCTGCTTACCCAGCTATATGTGGGATACAGCGTGAAGTTAAAAAAAATCTTAGTTACTTTACTTTGTATTATGTACGAGTATGTATACAAAATTGTATTTTTGAATTATAACATATTATGTTCTACATGAAAAATACTTATATATACCTATATTTGTATGCAAAAGCTTTATTTAGCTTTCTCAGTAAAATGTCTGTTTGCTTTGAAATCCAGCATTTTGCTCATAATGCTCCCCTTTATTCTTTCTACTCCTTTCTACCTACATATATGTATATGCAGCTTCACACTCTACCTTGCACAGCAGGGTAACAAGAGAAAAGAGAATTGAGACGTTGCGTGTAAGTGGCGGAACTCAACGCCGTGCTTTATCTTACTAGAGCAAAAAAAATATAATAATGTATAGTCAGATGCTGTAGCATTGCACTTCCATGGCCTCTACGTGTGTATCTTTAAATAAACTTAATAAAAACATCCAAAATCAGTACAATCTGCTTATAGTAGAATAATAACGTTAGATTCAAAAACCCAAGGAAGGAAAGGTCGAGGCAAGAGGTCAATGGGTGATAAAAACGTTGTGAGCCGCTTTATGGGTCACGTGTAGCAGGTCCCGGATTCAATTGCTGAGATTTCTTTATATTAGAACGTCCTGTTGTATTGATTTTCCTTATAAATATACTTTATTAACATTTTTTTTAACTTCACGCTGTATCCCACATATAGCAGGGTAGGCAGAGGGAACCTGAGAACCTAGTGTTATGACACTCCGTTCTCTTACAACAATTCCGTTCCCCACTTTCCGCCAAATTGAGGCATTGCGTGTTGAGTGGCGGAACTCAACGCCGCGCTTTGCATTGTTACCAAATCCAGGAAATGAAAATACTAACATTTCCTGGAATGGGAATCAAACACACAACCTGTCGTGTTTACAGTCGCACGCTTGTGCCTCTGCGCCACGACAGGCGACAGGGATATTTAACATATGAAATACTTATAAAATACGTATTGTGTTCTTATGACTAAATAAAAAAAAAAATCTTAAAAAGTTATTCTTATGTATAAGCTATGTTACTCTACAATTTTATCAAGATTTGTTCAGCATGTTTGTTTAGTGAGAGTTTTACCTTACAAATTTTTGAAATAAATTTAATAGGATTCTTATTCATATATTTTTTTAAATATTTTTACATAAAATAATCCAGAACGGGAATAAATAAAGGCAGAAGATTCATACACTTAACTTTGTTTTAAAATTATATTTAGATACCAAAATCTTGTTTCTATATGTATCTCCTGCATTTCTCTAACATTTGTGGGCAAACAGAATTTAGTGTTAACACACTCTGTTCTCCAAACAGCCATGCCAGTCATATTCCGGAAAATCGAACCCCCAACCATGTCACAATTAACACCTCACACAATTAAACCCTCATAAAACATCTTAGCGAACTAATATAATGTGCAAACAAAGAAACTACTATAGTACTAAGCTGACTACACACCCGCGTTAATCCGATCCGGTTGTAACTTGTTTCCCCCACCGCGAAAAGTTGAGCCATCCGCCGCCCTCTTGATATTAAAACCGGTTTAGACCGGTTTATACCGGTTTATACTGGCTTTATTATATTAGCGCGTCGGCGCTACGCTTCAGAATTTAGCGGTTTAATTATAAGGTGAGTGGGATACTGGTACCTGTTGGCTTTTTTTTTGACCGACTTTTGAGAAAAGAGGAGGTTCTGAATGAATGATGATGATGATGGAAGTTTTTTTGTGTGTTATAGTATAGCTCTTTATTGGGTGAGACAGTTTTAATGTTTCTTTCTTTATTTGATAGCTTGTGTGTTGGATATAGTTCCTTTTGTTGAGATCTAACGAGTAGTTTTTGAGTTATTCGTAATATTTTTTTATTATATGAGCAGTGTTTAGAGGGAGTGATGTTTCACTGGTTTTTATTTAAACGTTTAGCAATATGTGAATAAGTGGAATGAAATTAGTGATGCTTCTGAGGTGTAATTTAAGCAATAAGTATAGTTAATGATTACTTGTTATATTTAAAAAATATCAAATAAATAACTATATCTGCAAATAAAAACTACCTAAGCTTAATAATATTATATATTATAACGTAGCATTTCGGAAATTAAAACTAAAATATTGTATTTGTTTCTAAATGCGATAATTCATACTCGTTTTTATTTTTTTTTGAAAACATCTTAGCCATACTTGTCATATTAGGTCTGATATCTAGTACAATTTTTTTCCTGTCTATCCCCCATTTATTAATACAATGAAAAAAATAAAATAAAAAAAAATATATAAACAATAATAATATTTCAGGCTTGTTTAATTACCCACATATACTTTGATATATCCCACTTGCGTTGACAATTAACCCCGTCAAGACGTTGTTAAAGGTAAATCGAGTTGAGTAATTCTTAACTCGATTCTTCCTCTTGCAATAAAATTTTGGTCGGCGTTACAAAGCTATTATGAACTTTTACTACTCACACTGTCTTATGTCGCTTTAATTTTATATGTTATTGCTTGTTAAATATGTATGTTTCATATATATAATATAACACCTGTAGTGGCGCAGAGGCTCAAGCGTGCGACTGTAAACGGGACTGGTTGTGGGTTCGATTCCCACTCCAGGAAATGTAAAAGTTAAGTATTTTCATTTTTTGGGTTTGGTACCAAGGCAAAGCGCAGCGTTGATTTCTGCCACTCAGCACGCAATGCCTCAATTCGGCGGAAAGTGGGGAACAGAGTGTTTTAACACTAGGTTCCCTCTGCCTACCCTGCTATATGCGGGATACAGCGTAAAGCTATGTATGTATGAATGTATGTATTTACACATATATAATAATATAAAGTATAATACTTTGAAGACACAATGACTACAAACTCCACCCTTAAATTTAGTTATGCAATATATTTAGAAGCAAAACTGAAAACCCTCTGTAATCTCGAACAGCAGTTTGGTAAGTTGGCGACCACTTATCAAATTGTCCAAGATGGAAACTTGTTTGGAAAGCTTATAATATAGTACAGATATGAGAATATACTATGTTATTTTAGTTTTATCTAAATATTTGTAGAGGATTCCTCTCCGTTGAGGTAATGATTGTAGGTTCGATTTCTGCTCATGTCAATTTTTGTGTAGTTTTAATTTTAAGTGGTATATTAATGATCATTTAGTACCTTTGGTTTCAATCTCAAGACAGAAAAGAGACATATTTTGAACTACATTACATAATAAAGTATATATAAATTATTGCTATCTTTTGAGGCCATCGTGCAGGTGCAGTGGGACAGTGTTTAATTGTAAACGGGTTTGATTCCCACTCGGAGAACTGATTTTATTTTAATCATTTTCATTTTCCTTTCTGGGAAGACAAAGCGTGGCGTTGAGTTTCGCTCACTTAACATGCAACGATACAATATCGAATTTGAACGAGGATAGAAGAGAATGGAATGGTTTGACTAGTATTAGGTTCTGTCTTTCTAGCCTATTGTACATGACATAGTATGAAGCTGAAAAAAATGAATCATTCATATATTAACTTATGGCCACATACCTACCTATAATTTTACCACACAACGCATGAAATATTTGAAAATAATAATCAATAAACGAACCAGAAAATGAAAAAGTTTTGGTATAATAGAATTGAAAATTATACATCGAAGCAGTACAAAGACAAGTCCCCATTGAGTACTTTTATTCATTGCAACTTTCATTGTACGAACCATACTCGTATATGCGGTGTATAGAGAAGTAGAAATTTCTAACGAAAATATCAATGTTTTGGTATTTCCAAAGTAACTTTAAGGGTCGTAAAATTTTATTATTTTATCTTAACGATTTGTTTTCTTGTTTCAGGTAATATAAAATTGAGAGCTATGGGACCTCTTGTGTGTTGAAACGTCGGTATTGATACTTTAAAAGTTGGTATATAATATGTACATATAGTGGCTCGTATGGGACATTTGTAAGAGAAAGGATTTGCGGAAATTCCACCAGCAATGCTTAATGTAATTTTAAATATGAAATATTTTTTCCAATTCGTAATTAAAACCTAAAACAAAGTAAATCAGCTTCGCGTTTCATCCACATGGTAGGGTAATCAGAGAGAGCCCGACATCAAGACACTACGGTCACCGCTTTTCAACCGGTTTCGTAGCATTTTTTGTTAAATAGCGTAACTTAACGCCGCGTTTTGTCTAACCGGAGCGAAAAATTGTTTTTTTTTAAATATAATCATTCTCTCGAGAGCAAATCGAACTCATTTTCACTAGCGTTTACAGTAACAGAGAGGCATAATGGTTAAAAACCATCTTAAAAACAAATATTTCCTTAGTTAAAATCGAACCTAAATTATCACATATAGTTACATACTATTATACGGCTACCCGTAAATTTATATAGTAACTCGTATACTTAACCTCTGCTAGATAGGGTATAATATTGTAAATTTTCCACGTACGTGCAAATCGTGAAATGATCCTGCTGAGGTTTTCCCTGAGCGCTATGATATTGGGGCTTTCAAGCGTCACGTTGACTCCTTCACCGTCAAGACCGGAAACGAATTCACAACTATTCTAGTGCCAAAGAGGTTCATGGTAGAAGGTAACAACCTCTGCCTATGACCACGGATTACTTTAAAGTGTTCGAAACGTCGGGCTTCAAAAATGTATTTCCGAATACTAAAATATATGCGATTAATTTGACACTTAGATTGACAATTAAACGCCTGTCGTGGTGCAGAGGCACAAGTGTGCGACTGTAAACGCGACAGGTTGTGGGTTCCATTCCCACTCCAGGAAATGTATAATTTAGTAATTTCATTTCTTGGGTTTGGTGCAAGGCAAAGCGCGGCGTTGAGTTCCGCTACTCAACACGCAATGCCTCAATTTGGCGGAAAGTGGGGAACGGAAATGTTGAAAGAGAATGGAGTGTCTTAACACTAGGTTCTCTGGTTCCCTCTGCCTACCCCGCTATATGCAGGGTACAGCGTGAAGTTAAAAATAACAAAAAAAAATTATAATTTGGTTAAAATTGCGTTAGGTACTTTATCTACTAATTTGGCCCCATTTTTCTGTTTAAAAAACAGAAATTTAATAAAAAAATATCATTACTAAGTTAAATTATTTGAATCTTGAAAATTAACGAAATTGCTTTCAGCTACAATTTATATGAAAAGTTACTTCAGTATCTGGCACGAGACTCTTAGTTCTTACTTTAATTTAATTAAACGTATCTTGTATGATCGATGCTTTATTAAGCTTTACATTTTGATTAATGATTATTGATCCAATTTCTCTAGAATATTGCCTACGTAACAATATTACACTTAGGTTGACGACTTATGTTATGTTATGTATACATAATATAATATTATTCTACCTTACATTATAAATAAAGGAATATAAAAAAAAACCGCGAGAATAGTGTCAAGACACTCCGTCCGCCGCTTTTCGTCCGAATTCAAGACATTGCGTGTTGAGAGGTCGCGCTTCGTCTTACCAAAGCGAAAAATGAAAATAAATTTGAATATAATCATTTCCCCAAGTGGGGATCGAACCTACAACCAGACGCCTATACTGTTGGACGCGGTCCCATTGCGTCATAATGGCTTTAATTTTTTTTATCTTACTTCCTAGTAATATTGCAAATGTGAGAATTTGGGATACGTTTGTAACTCTTTCATGCAAAAGCTACTGAACGGATCTGGACGAGTTTTTTCAGTAATATAATTATTGATAAAAAACTGTGTATTATGGCCATAATATAATAAGTACCTAGTATCCATATATTGCAAAAATTTTGTTAAGTATGCAGATAGACCGCAGGCTACTAATTAGTTCTGTTCTAACCAGTTTTCAAATTTCATTTCGAAATTTTTATAAAAATATTTTTAAAATTAATCACTAACTCAAATTATAACTATTTTTCACTCTACACTATTAGAATTAGCAAGAAATTTCCAAACAACAAAAGAAACACATAAACATAAGCTCTCGCTATCCATATTATCTCATTTGAGGGAACGACCTCTCTAATGTGGCCCATTACGGGAACTAATGTAAATGTGTTTGTACACCATTTGTTCTACCGACCGTTTTGTTTGGATGCCTTCAATGTTGAACGGCGTACGTTATTAGGCTAAATTTGGTTAAGTGTGTGATAAATGTGTATTGTAAGCAGGTTCATGCTTTATTCTGCATAACAAGGTAGTCAGAGTGAATCTAGTGTTAAGACACTCCGTTCGCTGAATTATGAATATTTCCTGTGAGGGGACGGGATAAGAAAACAATTCCCTTCCGCCGCTGCGTAGCGTCCCGTAAGAGGCGGGTATCCCAGCAGTTTGGTGGTAGGAGGTTCGTCCTCCGACTGGCTCGCGACCACTATCATGTCAAAGACGAACTGCCAAATATCTAATGATGTGTTCCGGTTTGATGGCATGTAAGCCAGGTTTTCACCTATCCCACCCCATCCTTTCCCCAGAATGTGGTGGTTCCGATAGCGAACTACTACATTGTCCTCTCCTTAAGTCTGTATAGTCTAGGTAGGCAACGCATTTACAACACCTCTGGTGTTGTAGATGTCTATGGGCGAAGGAAGCCACTTACCATCAGGTGGTCCATTTGCTCGTTTGCAATCTGTTATCCATTATGACGGAACTCAACACCGCGCCTTGCTTACCAGTGCTCGTTTGCCTTGGCCTCTCCATAAAAAGGAAATCCTAACTTCTTGATATCAAGACATCATTCACAGCTTCCTCATCTCAATATGGCACTTTTGGATACCACAGAAGGATATTTTCATTTTCGGCATTAATAAATATATTATATTGAGGCCATCGTGGTGCAGTGACACAGCGTCAGCTACACCTTTAAGGCGACTGGTTGTGGGTTCGATTCCCATTCAAAGGAATAATTATATTTAAACTATTTTGATTTCTTTGCTCTGGTAAGGCAAATCGTGACGTGAGTTCAGTCACTTAACACGCAATATCTCATATCCAGGCTGAAAGCGACCAACGTAGTGTCTTGACGCTAGAAAATATATATTTGGAAAATAACGAGATATTTCAATATTTATGTTATTACTGATTGTACTATTTTGTTTATTTTGTGTTAAAGCCAAAGAATAGTTATTGAGCTATAACCTATAATAGTATACATAACTATCGAACGGAAGAAATAACACTACTGTTTTATTATAATGGTTAATACACCACATAAACTTCGTACTTTTTGTTGGAATAAATTTTTGTTTCTTATTACTTTTTTTTACAATTTTCTAATACTAACGCTCATCGAGCTCTATGTGAGATATATCTATCTAAGAGAGTCCAGTTATTGTTATAAGTATCCATATTCATTAAAAAAAATCTCCCAGCCCCTCGTGACACAGTCGAATAGAGTTGGGCTCTAAACGCGATAGTTTTAGTTTCGATTACCACTCAAGAAAATGATTATACATACACACATACTTAGCTTCACGCTGTATCCCGAATATAGCAGGCTAGGTAGAGGGAACCTAGTGTTAAGACACTCATTAAGGCATTGCGTGTGGAGTGGCGGAGCTCAACGCCGCACTTTACCTTGTTACCAACCTTTGTTAACAAACCCAGGAAATGAAAGATTCTGTTTCCTAGAGTGGGAAACGAACCCACAACCTGTCGTGTTTACAGTTACACACTTGTGCCTCTGCGCCACGACAGGCGTTAGAATGATTATACTAAACTTAATTTCATTTCTCCGCTCTTGTAAGGCAAAGTGCGGCGTTTAGTGCCACCAACCACTTCAACGCGCAGTATCTTAAATACGAATTAAATAATGGAGAACGGAGTGTCTTGACACTGAGGTTCTGCTTTACTTAAAGACTTTTTTTAATACTTTACGCTGTATTCCGCACATAGCAGGATAGGCAGAGGGAACCAGAGAACCTAGTGTTAAGACACTCCGTTCTCTTTTAACATTTCCGTTCCACTTTCCGCCGAATCGAGACACTTAAAGACAAACTGGAAAATTTAAAATCGATTGCCTTGTTAATACCACAAGCCATCAAGACGCCAACTCACATACAAACAAAAGAAGGTAATCGCTATTACAAAGCTCGGCTTACAGTTATTTATCCGAGTTTGGAACAAAGTTTCATAAAAAAAGGTGACAAGTAAGAACAGTTTTTTACATCCACCACGTAACTTAGCTCTTAAATATGACGGCTAAGTTACGACTTTACAACTTCTGTGAGATGAGAGGCAATAGAAAGTTTGCATTTTCCCAGTCAAATTATATTATGAGTCCCATTTTGATGCTGTTTTTGATATTAATGTTAAGGTAAATTTAGTTTTTAATTTTGTTTTACTTAGCATGATGTTTGTAGGATAGAAGATATGAATCTTTTATCTTAATGCTCACTGAATATTGTTGGTAACCCATTTCTTTGTAAATTAAAGCAATTTTTGTATGTTTTGAAGGAAATGTAAAAAAAGACGATGAAATATTGGGAATGGTAATATTAAGAGAATGGAGTATCTTAACATTAGGTGTGGAACTTCTCAGGTTCTCTCTGCCTACCCTACTATGTGCGGGATACAGCGTGAAGTAAAAAAAAATACATTAAGAATACTATGAGAGAAATTAAGGATAATATATTATGTTGTTTTTTTAAAGTGTTATTATAGTGCACTTAGCTTAATTGCCTAAAGTGCTTAGGCGGACTATGTTCATTTTTTTCTATATACTTTTTTTATAACGGCGATGATCATTTCATTATGAGTCTTGCTAAATGTAAATAGTTGTGGGTTCGACACCCACCCAGGGAATAAAATTTATAATATTCATTTTGCTACCATGGTAAAACAAAGCACGGCTATGAGTTTCGCTACCAAATACGTACAACTCAATAACAATAGGTTCTCTCCAGAAGTGTAATGACTTTAACTCCATAAAAACGGGCAGTTGTCAGATTATTTAAGTAAGTACTTAATATCTTCAGTAGAACAATCAATCGTGTAATGTTCAATTAAAATATGGATCATATAGTTCTTTAATTATTCTTTTATTATTTAATTATTAGCATTCTACTTTTTAACCAACTTCAAAAAAGGAAGAGGTTTTCATTTTGATTGTATTTTTTTGTGTATTATCGCATAACTTTTTACTGGCTGAATCAATTTTGATGATTCTTTTTTTATACGATAGCTAGTGTCTGATAGCTAGAGTCTCATATAAACTGCTAATATTTGACGAGTTGAACCTGAATTATTCGTGAAAATGTTACTTTTTTGTGCATATCATTAGAAGTCGATTTTCTGTTTTTGTTAAAATTTTAATTTCGTTATTTCTATGTTCTTCTCATGGAAATTACCACATAGAAATAACCAAAAAATTCTATAGATCCCAACAATACCATCTAAGTTTCTTTAACAAGTATCGACAATCGATGTACTTTCAAGGGAACTGGAAATGCGTTACGCATAAGGAGTCAACATAAATCGTGACAGAGCGACGTACAATGTAATAAATCTTGCCATTCACTAATACACCGCATTCAAATGTAGCGAGGAAATTCTGTATTCAAGTTGAGATTTGAAATCCGTTTCCGTTGTTGGGTTATGGATGATTCGTAGAAATTTTATGTCGTACAAATTTTATGTGATAAAAAGGATTTTTTTTTGTTTATATAAAGATAAACCATTTACAATTTTTCGAGGACTGTCCTAACGCAGAGGCACATGCGTTCGACCGTAAATGCGACAGGTTGTGGGTTCGAATCCCACTCCAGGAAATGAAAATATTAAATAATATTTAGTATTTTCATTTCCTCGCTCTGGTACATGGATATAGTTACTTGGACATGGACCTACTTACTATA
This sequence comes from Philaethria dido, assembly GCA_033558755.1. NCBI lineage: Eukaryota > Metazoa > Arthropoda > Insecta > Lepidoptera > Nymphalidae > Philaethria > Philaethria dido. The sequence continues at coordinate 30,632 of JAKGSA010001022.1, read as the reverse complement.
CTTTTTCCACTATCTGCCTATTTAAAGAGGCTTCGCGTGCTAGGTTACAAACTATGAAATAAGCATTGATCGCGTTTTTTGTGATATACGTTTAATAAATAATAAGAAAAATATGTATACTTTATATGTAAGCTTTTTTAACCGTATTAATCGCGTATTTATCGGTATTCGGTATGCGGTTACAAGTAGACCAATCTAATGACCTGTGACTAACACAAAATTTTGGGAATTCTTTTTTTTTTGAATAAACTTAATAATCATGATTAATCCGGTTAAAATAGACTTATTAAAATGTGCACAACACGTCAAAACCCAAAATTTTCATAACTTAGTATAAAGAAAGAATAAAACTAAATTTAGAAATAGGTACGTTATAACGTTACCGGAACTATAATGGAAACTAACCGAGACCTTTCACCTCAAAAGCTATGTGTAACGAATGGCCGGATTTATTTCACGATTCCAAAGCAGATGCGATGTTTGGGTGTTGTATTGATCATATTATTTTTATGTTCAACATATTTTCTATATGGAATTGGTATCTAGTGGTGAAGTAGACTAGAATGTAATTAAAGTCCTTTAGGCTTTAAATCCGCCCTAGTAAGCGCGGGGCTCTGTTTTGTCTTTCAAAATGCAATGTCTGCATTTTGGCAAAATAACTAAAGAAGAACGGAGTGTCTTGACACTACGTCTGACCCTGCTTTGCAAGAGAAAGAGTTTTATAATTGTTTTATATAATATATAGTAAATAATTATATTTTGAAGTATTTCCTAAGAACATATTGGTGGAACTTAAATTTTGAAGTCAATACCAACTAATATGTCATGTATAAGAAACTTTCAGTTATATAATTTTTAATAAATGTTTTTGTTTTGGAACAACGAACACCTACCTTAATAAACCAATTTGACTCTCACATTATCCACTAATTTATTATATGTTCCTTTAAAGCCTTCTTATGCTGTAATTGGACTTTTAATTTCACATTTGACATAATCACAAAATAATGTAAGGTAAGTTATTTTTGGGTAACATTTTTGACGTTGGTTCTATATTGATTTATGCTTGTTTAGACATGGTGGAATAGTTTTATACACAGAGATTTTAGCAAAAAAAGAATACCGAAACCGAAATCTTTTACAGAGAGTTTAAAGTCATGCATGAATTTTACGCGTGATTTTTAACGGGTTAAAAAAATCAGATTATCTAATTAGGTTAGGTTAAGTAAAATATACTAAAATGTATGAGTAATTATTACGAATAACTTAAAAACTACTCGTCAGATTTTAACCAAAATGAAATAAGACCACAACACAAACACTAGCTATCATATAAGAAAAAAATCATCAAAATCGGTTCACCCAGTAAAGTTATATGGTAACACATAAAAAAATACAATCGAATTCATAACCTATTTTTGTGAAGTTAGTTAAAATTAACCTTTAGTTTAAATTCATAAGAAAATTACTGCAGACATTAAAAAAAGCGAACTACAATACAAAGTAGACGTTTAATAAAGCGTTTCTATTCTTTTCTTTTAATTCGCCCTAACAAAAGATACGTTGACACTTGAAGCTATTGTTTTAATATAACTTATAAAGTGGCTGTCACAGGTGCTCTCAGGAAAAACTTAATCAAGATGTCCTTTTGTATAATGGATATTCCATTTTAAGGCTGCCCTGATGTTATAATGTTAATAAATTCAAAACGAGACAACGTTGATCTAAGTGAGGGGGCCAGAGATTAAGCTCGTCAAGGCAGGCTGGAACCTGGAAACGGTCGTTTAAAATTATTTTTGGGCCATAAAATGTAAGGAGATTGTTAGAAAGATTTGTTTAGAAAGACAAAATTAAGTACTTATAAAAAGCTAATAAAATATATGGACAGAGGAAATGTATTTATTTAATTTTGGCCAGTCGTGGCTCAGGAGAACAATCGTGGTGTAAACACGACAGGTTGATGGTTCGAATCTCTCTACAATATTATTTCCTGTAGATTTTTATTATTTTCTCTTCCTCGCTCTAGTAAGAAGCAAAACACGGCGTTGAGTTCCGCCGCTCGGAACGTACCGTACGGAAAGATTAATAGAACGGAATGTCTTAACACTAGGTTCTCAGGACCTGTCTACCCTGCCATTTGCGGGATACAGCATAAGCTGAAAAAATAATAATGACTCTAAAGTTCAAAAAGTCCGAACAAACAAACGTCTAAAACTATAATGAGTGAATTTAAAAATTCGGAACGCCAGTCAAAGAAAAAGCTCAGCAAAGCTCGAATTTATCACCCATCCAATTAATTAACCAAAAACAACAAAACAAAACTCGGGTGGAACTTTGCGAAAGTTTTGACAATTTCGCGATACATTTCCTTTCCATACTTCAGCGTTTCAGCACTTCATAATCGAATCTCACAACTCACCTCCGAAATATAGTTTGGAAACTTGCGCTGTTTTCTGTTTGTTACTCCATTAAATCAAAGTTATACGAGTTGATTTTAACGGACGTGCCTTTGGTTTAGTGGTATTGTTTTTAAATGGTTTTTCTATACACTGCTAAGGTAACGAGTTCGATTTCGGTGTATTTAATATAACCTATATTAAGTATTATATTTAGTTTCCTTTATAAAACCATAGCGGGGCAGTGTCTAACTATAATCATTGGTTACGGGTTCAATCCCCATTGATTGAAATGAAAATTGTTAATATATTTATATTTTTTAGCTGTGGTAAGACAAAACACGGCGTTTAAATCTGCTTCCCAACAGACAATGTTTTGAAAACGGGCGAAAAGTGGATGAAAGCCGTATTTAAACTAAATTCCCTCTACCTACCCTGTTAGGCAGGAAAAATCGTTAAAAAAAATCTTTATGAATTTCCTGCACTAATTGTTTATTTCGAACTTTCTACCTATTCAGCGATTGCGTGCTAAGCGAAACCTTATCTGACATTTATAGTGTCAAATTCATGCTACAACAGTGTCTAGTTTTTTCAGCCATCCTTATTCTAGTAATTTCCGATACTCTTAATTGGACTCACTTAGAACTCAAACTCAAGTTTGATACTTGTATAAAAGGCACTCGGTAATTCGACGAGCTTATCGAAACTATAGAGATTATTAACGGCTTGTCACTAATATATAACATGCGTTCTACATATATTTAGTTACGTTTTCTTACTGAAGTCATTTGTCTCAAATTATTGTTCTAGGGTTTTAATAATAAAGTTTCTACCTTAAATAGTTAGAAAAAGATTATTAGGTAAAAGATAATCCGTTATTAATTTAGCAAAATGCCATATTTTCGGCCTTCCTAGACAGAATTTAATTCATATAATCAAAGTGGCATAAAAATAATTAATAGTAATCATTATTTTTACAAAAAAACTAAATCGTTTTGTAGCAAAATGTACCAAAAATTATAATTATTATGAATAACTCGTAAACTACTAGTCCGATCTTAACTGTATTTGGAACTTTTTAAGGAAGTAATTGCTACATATAAAAAAATACAGTCGAATTGAGCACCTCTTCGTATTATGGAAGTCAATTAGCAAATAACTTACATACATACATACCTTCACAGTGTATCCCGCATATAGCAGGGTAGGCAGAGGGAACCTCGTGTTAAGACACTCCGTTCCCCACTTTCTACCGAATTAAGGCATTGTGTGCTGAGTGGCGGAACTCAACGCCGCGCTTTTTGTCTTGTTACCAAATCCAGCAAATGAAAAATTCCATTTCCTGGAGTGGGAATCGGACCCACACCCTGTCGCGTTTACAATCGCACGCTTGTGCCTCTGCGCTACGACAGGCGCAAGTAACTTAACGGTTGTTATTAACTTATGGTGGTTTTTGTTCTAGCATCTCTGAACCGAATTCATTTCATAATCAAAGTGGCGAAGACATAAATACTAATATTTGTTCAAAATTGGTTATGAATTTAAATAAACTTAAAATATTCAAGTGTAAATTGTGTTGACGGGCCATACATCTCCCCAGAGACCGATTTACAACGCTGTATTAGACTCCAAAACAGACTTCTTGACTCTTTTATGAGAAAGCAATTTATTTTTAGTAAGTAGTAGAAAATTGCTTGCTTTATTATCGTTTATATTGAACGCGTGTTTTACATTTTTTTTAGTTTTTTAACTGCATTGTGAATTTAACCGTTTCGTTTCCGTTTTTTATATTATGTTGTTCGATTAGATTGGAATTTTGAATTTTGTTATTCGATTGAAATTATTTTTAATTTGAATGTAGGAGGTTAGGGTAAATAAAACGGTCATTCAGTTTTATAAATTAATTATATTTCAACGAAAAGAAAGAATACTCGAAGAGACTGCTTTTCAACTCGTAAATTCTAACACGTAAAGAACATAGTATGAGTGGCGGCTACCATTTTGTTAAAAGTCAAAAGACATACTAATTATAAAATATTAGTTTTTGTATAATAACCAATTGACTATCTTTTTTTTTTTTTTTATGGATAACGGATGGCAAACGAGCAGAAGGACCACCTGATGGTAAGTGGATACATTCGCCCATGAACATCTACAACACCAGAGATGTTGTAGATGCGTTGCCAACCTAGAGGATACAGATGGAAGAGGAGGACAATGTAGTATTCCGTTCTCGGAACCACCACATTTTGGGGAAAGGATGGGTGGGAATGGGAAAACCTGGCTTACATGCCATCGAACCGGAACACATCATAAGATATTTGGCGGTTCGTCTTTGACATGATAGTGGTCGCGAGCCAGACGGAGGACGAACCTCCTACCACCAATATCTATGAAACAACTTGATAATTTAACAAGTCAGTTGACCAACTATAAAATCAATTGTTATTCCAACATTGAATTACAATAATTTTACTTCAAATAAATACTAAAATATATAGTAATTACTTAAGAAATACTCATCAGATCTTAACTAACTTTAAATGGTGGTTGAGACCACTTCTGATGAGTCAGAAGCACAGCTATCGTATAAAAAATATTAAAACTAGTTCACCCAGTAATAAAGTAAAGCGGTAACCCGTATTAAGAAAAATACAGCCGGATTGATAACATCGTCCATTTTTTGAAGTCATTTAAAAATGATTTTAGTAATGATTAATTTAGTATTTTCATTTCTTGGGTTTGGTGACAAGGCAAAGCGCGGCGTTGAGTTCCGCCACTCAATACGCAATGCCTCAATTCGGCGGAAAGTGGGGAACGGAATTGTTGATAGAGAAGGAGTGCCTTAGCACTAGATTCTCTGGTTCTCTCTGTCTACCCTGCTATACTCGTATACAGGATACAGTGTGAAGTTAAAAAAAAAATTTAGCAATAGTCAAATTTACGAAATTTTTATTCTGTGAAAATCTTATAGTGCTTATATACTCGTATATTAGTTTTTTTGTCTCCGACGCCAATTTTTTCGTAGGCGTGAATAAGTTGATAAGTCGAAAATGCAAATTAAACAAGCATTTTCAAGCTTAAATTTCAGTTTAAGTAGGTCTTTACGATTATTTAATACTCTTTACCTAAATGTCATTTGATTTATTTAGCATATAAATAAAGAAAGTTTAATGGTTATTGATATTAAAAGATTGCATATGTAAGTAGACTTATCAACCTATTCACGCCCGTTAGAACGTAGACTAAATAATTTTCATAATAGGTGATTTGGAGGAACGCATAAAGGAACGGGTATCTGTTATGTAAAGCAAGCCTTGATATATCAGCAGATGAATCTCAATCATTTATCATCATACCGACATCAATCATTTTACAGTGTATCGAACCGTCTAGGTTTCCTATTAACAATGTAACAATGTACATGTAATTTATTTGGTAGATAAAACACAATTTGCATAGTAAAAAAAACTCTTTGACTTGACTTTTACTTTATCGGAACTATAGAGAAATTTTAAACTACTTCAAAAAAAAAGGAGTTTCTCAATTTGACTGTATTTTTTGTATGTATGTATGTAAGCTATGCGGTATAGCTTTTTATTGGGTGAACTATTTTTGATTTTTTAGTATTTTCATTTCTTGGGTTTGGTAACAAGGCAAAGCGCGGCGTTGAGTTCCGCCACTCAACACGCAATGCCTCAATTCGGCGGAAAGTGAGGAACGGAATTGTTGAAAGAGAATGGAGTGTCTTAACACTAGGTTCTCAGGTTCCCTCTGCCTACCCCGCTATATGCGGGTAACAGCGTGAAGTTAAAAAAAAAATCTTCTTTTGATGATTTTTTTTATATGATAGCTAGTGCTTCTCATCTGGTCATATTCGAATTAAGTTAACATCTAACGAGTAGTTTTTGAGCTATTTGTAATTACGTTTCTTATCGGTTGTCTTGTTTGAAAAAAATAATTATACATCAATCATTTTACAGTGTATCAAACAGTCTAGGTTTCCTAGTAACATTGTAAGTAACAATAATACAATTGCAATTTATAAAGATATTTTCTGCCTCAAAGTATGCCATCAAAGAGGGGAATAGGTTCCCTCTGCCTACCCTGCCTACCTTGCGGGATACAGCGTAAAGCTATGTATGTATTGTCTAATTTTGCAATAATATATCATTACGTTTCTAGTATTTATATAAACTTTATCAGAGCTGAGAAAGGAAAATAATTCAAATATGATCATTCCCCCAAATGAGGAATCGAACCAACAACCAATAGAGTTTACAGGCAGATACAGTCAGACTAGGCGATAGACGATGACATATAATAGTGAAGATAACCTCGAAAAATATCTCACCTACTACTTTGTATGACAAAACGGTATTCAGATCTTGTTTTAAATAATATACGTACGTCTGTGATGCAGATTTAGTAGCTACAAATAGACAACTCGAGTTATGACCCTCTGGCGCTGTCCTTTGTTTGAGAAACGCTTTTTATTCCCGTGTTTTTTTTTTTTCAATTATTTTGGTACACTTTTATCATGAGAACCGACAGATGGAGAAAATTTTCTAGTTACCCTGCAATATATTTTGTAGAAGGTGCTATAAAGTTTCTAGTGGTGTAATAAATAAAGAAATGTAGCGCTTTAGGCGTTTACCAGCAGGTGATGATAGTGGGGTGTGTTATTACAATTTTTGGTAATAAAAAATATTTTAGATACGTTGGTGTTCTTTACTTAGTGTTGAGCTATGATAAGGTTTTCATCGTATTAGATATTCACCTTGCAAATTATAAAGGAAACGTAGAAATGTTTTTTTTTTAGTTTCACGCTGTATCCGACGTATAGCAGGGTAAGCAGTGGCTACCCGATAACGTAGTGTTAAGACACTCCGTTCAGTTAAGATTTCTTTCCGCCTAATTGAGGCAATACTTCCTGAGTGGCGGAACTAAAGCCGCGCTTTGTCTCGCTACCAGAGCTAGGTAATGAAAATACTAAAAATGAATTATTATATATTTGTTAATATTTTCATTACCTGGGGTGGGAATCGAACCCACAACCTGTCACGTTTACAGTCGCACGCTAGTGCCTTTGCGCCACGATTGGTCTCAATTAATACATAATGTCACTTTACTCTAAGAAAATAGAGAACGGAGTAACTTATCTACCCCACGTCATACGGGATGACGTAAATGCTTTGGCGATATACGTAAATAATACTTACTTACCTGTAAAGTGTCTATATTTAGTCAAAGAGGGTCATCTGTAGCGATCGTGACGCGAACTCCGAGCAAGATATAAAGTACCTTTTAAAAAGATATATATGGAAAGATATTTTTTTTAGTTAGTAGTAGGTATAGTAATATTTTCTGGTTTTGTATTATTTAATTATTTATTGATACATGAAAGAAAATGTTAAGATCCTTTTGTTGTGAAAATTATGCGGCGCAGAGGAACAAGCGTGCCAATGTAAACGCGACAGGTTGTGGGTTCGATTCCCACTTCAGGAAATGAAAATATTATATATTTATAATAATTCATAATTAGTACTTTAATTCCTCACTCTGGTAACAAGGCAAAGCGCTGCGTTAATATCCACCACTCAACACGCAATGCCTCAATTCGGCGGAAAGTGGGGAACGGAAATCTTAAGAGAACGGAGTATCTTAACACTAGGTTCTGATGTTCCCTCTGTCTACCCTGCTATTTGCAGGATACGGCGTGAAGCTGAAAAGGAAATACAAACTATTGCCTTTGAGAGCTTTTTACAGTACATAAACTAATATTTAGTACCAACAAAGGTCACTTGGGTATTTAAATGCGAGTTAAATTTACTTTGGACGAGGTGTGTTTAGGATCTGTTCTTTAAATGGATGTCAAATATTTTCTTGGCAATTCCTTTTAAATTATATTCTTGAAATTCAAGTAATGTTTTGTCATTTATGCAAAAGAGTGAAATCTTATATTTTTTTTTTTTTATTGATAACGGATGGCAAACGAGCAGAAGGACCACATGATGGTAAGTGGTTACCTTCGCCCATAGACATCTACAACACCAGAGATGTTGTAGATGCGTTGCCAACCTAGAGGATACTGATGGAAGGGGGGACAATGTGGTAGTCCGCTATCAGAACCACCACATTTTGGGGAAAGGATGGGTGGGAAAGGGGAAAATCTGGGAAAGGGGAAAATCTTATATAAATTGTCTTTTTTTTTTTTTCAACGATTTTATAAAAGGAGAAAGTTTCCAATTGGATTGTATTTTTTTTAAGTCTCGTACAGCATAATTATACTGCGTAAATCAATTTTGATGATTATTTTTTATGTGATAGGTATTGCTTCTGAAGTGGTTCCATTTAAATTAATTATAGTTATTATCTGCATATTATATCCAGATAACGCCTGTCGTGGCGCAGAGGCACAAGCGTGCGACTGTAAACGCGACAGGTTGTGGGTTCGATTCCCACTCCAGGAAATGAAATTTTTCATTTCCTGGGTTGGTAACAAGGCAAATCGCGGCGTTGAGTTCCGCCACTCAGCACGCAATGCCTCAATTCGGCGGAGAGTGGGGAACGGAGTGTCTAACTCTAGTTTCTCTCTGCCAACCCTGCTATATGCGGGCTACATCGTGAAGCTATTTATGTATGTATCTGTATATCATTTTTTGGTTTGTTACTTAGACATAAAACGTATATCTCGATGCAGTGGTGCAGCTTCTGACTGTAAACAAGATTGGTTGAGGGTTCAATTCCCTCACGGGGGAGTGAGTATATATCAATGGTTTGGTTTTTCCACATAAGACAAAGATAGTATGTTCCGCCACTTACACACAATGAATGCGTGCGAAAAGAGCGGAACGGAGCGCCTTTACACTAGGTTTTCTTTGACTACCCTGTTATGCAAGAAAAATCTTGAAGCTATTAAAGTTTAGAAATTTTAGTCAGTCGATCATTACTTAAATACTATTCCAATAATCTAATAAACTCAATTAAAATCTCAAAATATAACAATTCTATCCAAATTCAATCTCCTATACGCTATTATAATCATATTGTGAAGAGTTCGCGAAAGTTTGATTGTTTTTCCTATTTTGGTAAATCTGTGTTTTATTAGGATCGACTCGTCTCTGAGCATTAAACTCTTACTAGAGTAGTAAAAAAGTTTTTATTCGAGGGTACGAAGTTGAGACATAATTTAGGTAAGTAGGGCCGGGCTCTTCAGGAAAAGTGCTTTAAGGTATTGTTTACACATGCATAATGTATTACTGTTTTTTAACACGTAAAAACTGAAACTGCTTAAACTTGCAACGCCTGTAACTCGATTGTATCGAGTCCGCAATTCTTTTATGGGACAATGTGTATACTTTTACAATAGGATCCCAGAAAACGTCCGAGAACATTCCATTTTGCAATTTAAAAAAATTGTAAAAAGACGTTTGTGTGTTAAAGGTTATTACCTAATTAGTGATTTTATAAATGATAACACATCTTGGGAATGAAGTGCTCGCTCCAGTCTGTTTCAAAGGTATCATTGTCATTAATAAAGAATTGTAAACCATTATCAAAGAAAAAAAAAAAATGAAAAGTCCCGCTGAGTTTCTTGCGCCGGTTCTTCTCAGGTCTGAGGCATTAAATTTAGTGAACCGGTAGTAAATTATTTGACGTTCAAAAAATGAAGCTTGCAACTTCTTATTTTGAATAAAATTATTTGGTTTTGACTTTGACTTTGACGTAGATTAGTATATATATTTCTATTTTTTTGTGCCATCGTGGTGCAGTGGAACTGTGTCTGATTGTAATCGTAATTGGTTGTGGGTTAATTCCACTTTTAAGTGGATGGTCAATGGTCATATGTCAATTATTTATATTTACCCGCCCTGGTAAGAGAAGCCACTACGTTGAGTTCTGCCACTGAACATAGTGTCGCCTAAATAATAAAAAATAACCTCGCAATTCTCTACTTTTTTTATTATTTTTTGCCATGTCTTAGTCGTACCAGATGTATAATATTTTAAATACATACGTTTTGGTTTAGTATATTATTTATTCAATATTTAACAAGTTGTTGCTTAAATGGCTATGCCCATATATTCATTAGCAATTTTTTTATGTATAAAAATATTGTTTTCATTTCAAAACGAAGCGCGGCATTGAGTTCCGCCACTCAACACATAACACGGAGTGTCTTGACAGTGAAGCTGATTTTTTTTTAATAAATTTTTTTTTTCTTGATATCTTGCGATGAGTAGTGTATTCTTTACCTTAGGCCTATTATGAGAAATACTTTCCGGAAATCGATAGATCATCGTAAATTCCGTGAAGTGAGCTCACTCGGTTGTTTATTCACGGGGAAAGAATTATGAACGATAGCCCCCAAAGTTTGTGGGGAACGACTTTTTAATGACCGATCGACCCTAATAACATTTTTATTTTGATTAACGTATAAAATTTGTAAATTTCATCTAAGGGTCCGCTTTATTGATTTTTTTTGGATATTCGGCGTTAAGTTACGTCACTTGATATGCAACGTCCGGACGGAAAATGGTGAACGGAGTGTCTTAACTCTAGGTTCACTCTGAATGCTGTTTTTTATACATGTATAATGTTATTATGTAATTATTACTAGATTTGAAGTCACTAAGCCACTAAAATATTTATACTCGTATGTAAAATTGATTATTTTTTATTTTTTTTTTTGCTTTTTTCTTATTTAGACATTTTTTTCCAATTGCAGATTTAAATTGTAGGAAGTTTGTTTAAAATTCACATTTATATTTTCTTCATAATCAAGCGTTGTGTAACCATTTTTTTCTTTTTATCGGATATAATAAAATAATTTCCCACTCCAGGAAATGAAAATTTTAAATCAAATTTAGTATTTTCATTGTCTGGGTCTGGTAACAAGGCAAAGCGCGGCGTTAAGTTCCGTCACTTAGCACGCAATGCCTCAATTCGGCAGAAAGTAGGGAACGGAAATGTTGAAAGACAACGGAGTATCCTTAACACTAGGTGCTCGGGTTCCCTCTGCCTACTCTGCTATATGCGGAATACAGTGTGAAGCGTGTAAAATAATTTAATTTTCACTTACAAGGATTTTTTAGTATCACTTTTTTCCTGCGTAACAGTATTCAATAGTACAATAGGGTGGTCATAAGGAATCTAGAGTCAAAACTCTCTGTTTTTTTACATTCCACCAGAAATCCGTAATCTAATAAATTTTAAAAACTCGTCATAGTAATTTGTCTTCAATACTTGACGTAGCTTCGAAGGGATACTTCGCAAACGATTCAATTAATATTAAAAATACAACCAAAAGAAGTAAACATGCAAATTGGTGCTTGATCAATTTGCTCTTCCCATTACTTTCCAAGTCGAAATCCTAAGGACAGTTTGTATGGCGCTAAATAAATAACAAATATTTTGATGGTTCAATAAAATATTACTTGGTGTAACCTATAATAAGACTGTGGAACGAAAGGAACGCCAATAAGTGAGCATTATTAATAAAATCCTTTATTTGTGTTTTTGAGGGTTGGCAAAGACAGAATTTATATTAAGATATTTGATTAACGCCTGTCGTGGCGCAGAGGCACAAGCGTGCGACTGTAAACGCGACAGGTTGTGGGTTCGATTCTCACTCCAGGAAATGTTGAATTTAGTATTTTCGTTTCTTGGGTTTGGTAACAAGGCAAAGCGCGGCGTTGAGTTCCGTCACTCAACACGCAATGCCTCAATTCGGCGGAAAGTGGGGAACGGAATTGTTGAAAGAGAATGGAGTGTCTTAACACTAGATTCTCTGGTTCCATCTGCCTACCCTGCTATATGCGGGTTACAGCGTAAAGTAAAAAAAAAATTATCGCGATGTTTATGTATTTTTACGTTAAATTGATTTTCCTAAATCCAGAGCGGTATGTAAGTCGATGGTAGCTTGATATAATCAACTGACAGACGTTACCTCAGTCTGTCCGCGACAACGGACTAAAGTAAAGTGTTAGAAAAACTGTTATAAGCCATTTCAATCCTATGAACAATTTAAACTACCCACCATACTGAGGCCATATTGGCGTTATTGTGTGAAATTAAAACCTCTTGATGTTCTTGATCTTTTGATGTCTCAGGAAGTGTCTCCAGTTCCCGAGTCATTAATCATGAAAATATATTTCTTTCTTTTTTAACTTCACGCTGTATCCCGCATGTAGCGGGGTAGGCAGAGGAACCCAGAGACCTAGTGTTAAGACACTCCATTCTCTTTCAACAATTCCGTTCTCCACTTTCCGCTGAATTTAAATAATTTATGTATAAATATGCCCACGAGTGGAAAACAAATCCACAACCAATCACGTTTATAGTCAGACAGTGTCTCCACTGCCACCCGATGACCTCAAACGTATAAAAGTTTAATAATTACTTCTGTTATTACTACTACAGCTTTTAAATAAGATGAAAAACCATATTTTTTCAAGTCTAACCTTAATTTGATCTTTTTCTTACGATTTTAATAATTATTTACGTATTCAATAGGCATCCCTAGTAATATGACTCCAAAACAGGCTAGGGGCGCTCTTAATGCTTTAATGAGTTTTTACGTTACGGTTCAGACGCGACATTCCACTAAATCTTCGCATTTTCGTTTACAACCTACTTTGCTGTTTTTCTTTTCCCTTATTTGCTTGTTTTTTTTTTTTTTGCACCTCAATGTATCCTATATATTAAGTGTCTACGTCTAAGGTTACCTGTAAGAGATCACTTACAGTGATAAGGTCGCCTTTGCATGCTGCAAATTTGTGTTTTGTATATTCCTTTATACTTGTTTTTTTTTTTTTGTGTGTGCAATAAAGAATCTATCTATCTATCTATCTATGTACTACGGGCTTAGGGCTACGGGCTACGGGCTACGGTCTACAGCTACGACTACGGCTACGGTAGGAGAATTTATATTTATACACGCTTGCTTATTATGCAAGGCATTGATAGTGTGAATTAGTTTTCAATTTGCGTTGGAAATTTGTTTTATGTTTGCTTTTTAATTTTGTTTTCAAGTAGATTTTTCTAATTTTAATCTAATAGTGGAAAGAATCTTTATCTAATAGAGAAAGGAGTGTCTTGACACTAGTTTTTATTTATATGTTCCACGCTTTTACCGCATAGTAGGGCTACGCGGGAAAAGGCTAAGCGTGGAATTAAAAAAACATATTATCTTATCGACTCTATTAAACTAGAATACCACCTTAGACTTTACCTGCAAATTAATGGTTAATTTTATTGGAAAATGTTAGAATTTGAAGTTATTTGGGCTACTATAGTAATGTGTTTAAAAATATACTATTTGCAACGAACTTACATTATTGCAATAACTTTTTATTTTTGAATAAACCTATATTTAAACATCAGCTTCACGCTTCCGCATATCAAAAAGTGTAGAGTCAAGATACTCCATTCTCTACTTTTCGCATATTAAAATGCGGAACTCAACGCCGCGACTTTTTCATTATAGTAATTTTATTTATAATTACGAGTACGGCGTTATTACTATCAATTGTTCGACGTTCGATACCAGTGAATTACAGTGTTTAGTGCGGGGGAGATTTGCGAAATTTATTTCCTTCAATCCCAAGGCTTTGCCGACAACTTGTTGGAAATAATTAAATTCCGCCCTTCTATTACCAATTTATTTATTGATGAAAGTTCTATTGGTGTGCTTTAGTTTGTATGAAATGTGTCTTGGTTTAGTTTATGTTGTCTTTTTTCGTATGTTTAATAATTATTAATTTTAGATTTTAACTGACTTTGATAAAGAAGGCTGTCAATTCGACTGTATTTTTTTATATGCATGTTGCATAATTTTAACTTGATGAACCAATTTTGGTGATTTTTTAATGTAAAAATTGTTTATAATCATAAACAATTTAGTTTAGTTAGATAAAGTACAATAAAAGCAGGAATTTAATACAAAATGATCCTAATGAAAAATGGAGAACGGCGTGTCCTAACACTAGGCTATATTTATCTATCCTAAATACGCGAATATATAATAAATATATATTAATATTTTTATATTCAGCGCCTAAGTAACTTACTATTATAACAAATGAATATTATTCTTACTTAAATATAACAAATAAAAAGTAATTGTGGCTAACATATAGTAAATGACTCGATACGGAACCTCTTAGGATCGTTTTCATTGAAATACATCGATACATCACGACATTGTTGTAGGAAGTGATATGTTATTTCCTATGGGAGCCCTGGCCCTGACCTTAATGGGGTCACATCATAAATCAATGGAAAAATAGCTTTGTTCACGAGTCATTTACTCACATTCGTTTAGTGAATAGCGTTTGGGATACTAGTTGTTGAGTGTGGAAGTGCTTGAGTATTTTTTTCGTAGTTTCACGTTTTATCCTACATAAGTAAGGTGAAAATTTTATTAAGCCAAGACGGTAAATTAAGAGAAGCCGATATATATTTAGGGAAGCCGGTAATTTTTAAAGGAAGCAGATATATTTAGGGAAATCGATATAGGATGTCAAAGTATTTAGTAATTTCACTATACAATTTTGGCGATGACCTTTTTTTTAGGTCTCGTACTTGTACTTTGAAAAGTTAGGCAAGCCGGTGGGAATCGAGTTGTATGGACGCCTCGCTACTGGTAGTTAGTAAGACTAGGTTCTTAAGGTGTAGGGTCCTAGGCTGCTAAGACACTTCGTTCGCTGTTTTCCGCCCTTATGTTGAGATATTGGGTGTTAAGTGAAGGAACTCAACGCTGTGCTTAGTCTTGTAAGAGCGAAGAAATGTATATAATTCGAAAAAAATTGTGTTTGCTTTAATTCCCTGTGAGGCGGCGGGGTTAGAATACAATTCGCCTCCGCCGCTGGGTAGCGTCCCGTAAGTGGCGGGTATCCCAGTAGTTGGGGGTAATTCTCTAATATTTGAGATTTTATATATACTAGTGGCCAAGTTGATACGTTAACAGCGGGTTGCTTTAGCAACGTGTTTGTCATGTGATACAAAATGTATGTGAAACGAATGGCAGTGTGTAAAATATTTATTTCATAACATCAATATTTTATGCATTATTTCCAAAAAACTATTGGCATTGTAAAAAAAATATTAGCATTTAGTCAACTAAACATACAAATATGGTAGAAGAAAAATCTGAGCGCTTATCATGCCGTTTCTTTCTTCTCCATCAGGATAATATGTGAAACTTAAGACTCAGAATACAAAAATATTTCAGAAACGTATAAAAAAATTAACATAGTAGGATTCGAACCTGCACCTTTCGAACTCCGATAAAGCGCTATAGCTTATGGAGCTGTATTAAAATTCATATCCGCTTGTTACAACTAAATTTTATTGTTAGCATATTGTTAAGTTCAATTTTTCAAACACTTGTAAATAACACTTTAAAAATATGAAAACTCTTCCATATATTTTATGTAACAAATCTATATTTATTGTGAACAAGGAAATTCAAACCCACGTATCGTATATTTTGATTTATTTATATTTTAATGTTCCTATTTTTCCTCCTTGTGACAAATAAATTGAGATTAATGGTAACATATAAAAATAACAATAGACATTCGAATAATGTCACTATCGATTAATTAATGTAAATTAATATGTGACGAAATACTTTCGAGCAGTAAATAATTTGGCACAGTTAAGGTACATATAGATAAAAAGTACTGAAACCTAATATTTTTTTACAGTAATGTATGAGAGATACATAGACACATGAATTAATGTAATAATAATATTGTCCCCGTTGACGCGTTAACAAAGCGTAGTCTTTAGCTATGTATGTATATATCACATATAAACATGGATATCAAAATGTACTAAATGCAATGTAATAAACTACTAGCTTTCCGCCCGCGGCTTCGCCCGCGTGGAATTCGGTTATATCGCGCAACGTGGTAAGGAGTAGCCTATAGTCTTTCCCAAGGTCTAGACTATTTGTCAAAATTGGTTAAGTGGTTTAGGTGTGAAAATTGTCAACAGTTGAACAATTTTACATGATTTTATGGTTGACAATAAGGAACTTCTATACAAACTTTCATCCCTTATTTTGTCCCCTTCTGCCATTTTTTTCGCGATAAAAAGTATTCTATGTCCTTTCCCAAGTACAGTTTTATCTTCCTACCGAATTTCATCAAAATCGGTTCAGTGGTTTAGGCGTGAAAGCGTAACAGACAGACAGACAGACAGACTTACTTTCGCATTTATAATATTAGTAAGGATAAGTGTGCCAAATTTCATGCTCCTCCGTCCGCATAATTTTCGTAAAAAGGGATCCAAAGGTTTTGCTTCACGCATTTAAATATAGATATCTAATATTATGTGTTTGACACACACTTTTGCAAATAGTGACTTAAAAAATACTCACTGTCTCAACAAAGTTTGTTTAATGCCTCAATTGCGCCACTAATCTATATATTAATACATGAAGCAAGAACTTTGTACCCCTTTTTACGAAAATTACGTGAACGGAGGAGCATGAAATTTAGGACAAATATTGTTTATATAGAAAAGGAGTGCAGAATGCTAATTTTTTTTAATAAATAATGCATAAAAATTGTATTAAATTAATAAAATAAATGTTACACACACTACCATGGTTTGACATCCATGTTTATATAAAGTGACGTATATGTACATTGCTAAAGACAACGTGTTGTTAACGCTCAATGGGGACACTAGTAACTATAAAAACACAAAAAATATTAAATTAAATGACAAAAAACCTTGTTCCAGATTCGACAAAAGAAAAAAAATTAAATATACACATTTCCCTAAGTTGGAAACGAAACACACAACCACCGTTTGTAAGGAGTTTTGAAAGGAGAAAAATTTCAATTCGATTGTTTCTTTTTTGTAACACTGCATATTTTTTTATTGGGTAAAGCAATTTTGATGATTCTTTTCTATATGATAGCTAAGATAATATGGTCACTTGGTTTAAGTTTATTTAAGATCTGACTAGCAGTTTTTGAGTTATTCGTAATATTGTTACTTCTTAGTGCATTTTATTTAAAGTCGAGTTATTAATAAAATTTTAATTATCAACCGCCTTTAATGCCAAGTAATTTATTAATATGACAGGAATATGAATTTCAGCACGTTTTCATTGAATATGACCTGCTCAGAAGGCTGTACCGGCCTCACATAAAAGACAAAATTAAACATTACAAGGTCTATAGGAAGCGCTAAATTTATATTCGCCGTACGTACTCCGAACTAAAAACAAAAGGCCGTTTTGTTAAGAGCTTTGCAAAATGAATAGTTAATTTCTTGAGACGCAAAGCAATGCTTTTTCCTTTTCTCATTATTTGCTGACGAAATATTTGTATGTATTAAGAGGAAATTTGTTTGAAATTAAATTTTAGTGTTGTTATATTTGGTTTAGTAGTTGAAATAACTGTTTTTGGCTTTTTTAGGCATGAACCAAACGAACCCAGGCAATGACACTATTTTAACCGAAGGCCGGTCGTAGCGGACAGCACAGTAGCGAAAAGGGTGCGACTTTAAACGTGACAGATTGTGGGTTCGATTTCCTACTCCAAAAAATGAAAATATTAAATATTTATTATAATTCATATTTATTATTTTCATTTGCTTGCTCTGGTAACAAGGCAAAGCGTGGCGTTGAGTTCCACTAATTAGCATTCAATGCCTTAATTCGGAAGCAAGTGTGGAAAGGATTTTTTAAGAGAACGGAGTATCTCAACACTAGGTTCTGAGGTTCCCTCTGCCTACCCTGCTATGTGCGGGATACAGCTTGAAGTTAAAAAAAATAACTGGATGAATCGCGTATAATTTGGTATTCGGAAGCACATGTTTGAAAATCCAACGTCTCGAAAAGAACGTGATATACAAAGTTTTATTAGGTGTTAATATTATTGATTGATTGATTAGAAGATAATTTAGGCAAGTAGAAAATTGTATGTAACATATATTTATATTTTGACTAATATTGTGTTTGTTTTGTTTCAGGTGGCTATAACGGCATTAAAACGTATCTACGATAATACGAGAAAGCGATAAGTACGGTCTGATATAACATTACAAAAAATCTTAAGTTAAGAAGTCATATAACTATATTTTTATATGCATTTTGAAAAGGTTAACCGTTAAAAAATAATTTATTTATAAATCATTCTGTTTCTCTCTTTCGCCCATTTGGCAAGGAGTGACAATATTAAACGTCATATTCAATGTTACAAAAACAAGGTAATGTAACAGGCGTTTTTATTAGATGGATACGCATAGATTAAAGCCTGTAGTAGCACAGTGAGACAGCGTCAGACTACTGAATTACTGAATATATTCAAATTATTGTCCTTTCCTCGCTCTGGACAAAGCGCGGCGTTGGCTTCCGCTACCTTATACTTTTTTTAGCTTCACGCTGTATCTCACATATAGCAGGGTAAGCAGAGGGAACCTGAGAATCTAGTATTAAGGCACTCCATTTCCTACTTTCCACCAAATTGTTTGATGAAAATACTAAACTTTTACTTTCCCTGGAGTGGAAATCGAACCCACAACTTGTCGCGTTTACGCGTCGCCCGCTTGTGCCTCTGCGCCACGACAGGCGTTAACTTAGTAAGTAACGTCTCCAGTTTGTGTAGAGAATTTGTGCAGAGAGTTGAGTGTATAGGCATTTTATGCATTTCATTACAGTAAGTGCGTCTCTACATAGAGTGAAAAATAAACTTATTACCATCTATATCTTTTTAATTTTGTATGTAAATACAAATGTAATGTAAAAACCCATGTTTTACATACTCTACCATTTAAAGTATGGCTCATTAAAAAAATATAATGAAAAAAATCATACCACATACTGAGCTTTGTTGTTCTCACAAAAGGAGTCGTGTTACAACAATTATACGTGCTCATGTTATGAGGGGACGTTAGATTTCGTAGGGGTGCAAATTATCCCCTAAGGGATTGACGTAGTATATAATCAATGCAGTGAATTATAGCATGGTGAGGCGTAAAGTTAGCTAGGGGTCGTTTTGGTCGCACGTTTGGTGAATGACTGACGTCTGTCACGCTAATGGTCATATATTTCATTTAATTAATAAGCCTCTTATTAGGATTGGATATACTGTGTATATAGCTGGATTTATTGTTTTCAGCTTTAAACTATTAATAACTATTAAGTGGGGAACGGATTTGTTGAGAGAGAACGGTGTGTCTTCACACAAGGTTCTCAGGTTCCCTCTGCCTACCCGCTATATGCGGGATAAAGCGTGAAGCTAAAAAAAAACTATTAAGAATAACTCTACAAATGGAGGTTGTGACTTCGATTCCCACTTGCGGGAAATTTTATATTTCCGTACTACATTTTCGGCCCGAAATGATGTAGTGGAAAAAATAATTTAAAATCCCTGTAGTGGGTATTGAACTGGCAACCAATTGTAATTATTATCAGACGTTACCTCCACGGCGCCACTAAGGCGTATCGTCCATTTTTATAATTTTGTCATAAACATTTTGAGTACTAAAAGTTGATATATTAACTTATTCATAATAAATTAATAAATATTAAACATAAAATAGTAAATATGGAGTGTCGGTGTTACGTTCAAAAGGCACTTATCCTACGTACTTTAGCTCATTGATGTAGCAGATGTGATTCATTAACGCAATTACCTTCGGTTTATTACTATGAGCTTTTTTTCGTTTTTATCGTTATTTTCTTTCCAAGCGAAGTCATTTATTTTAATAATTTTAATAAGAACATCTAAGGACAAGAATGTTTTATGTAAATGAGGTTAAATTAATTCTTTAGTTATTCAGCAATATATAGATACACCTTTTATTCTATAGTGTTGTAGCTGTTGTCATATAGTTGCGACCTATAATATTCTACTTCATATTTAGTCTGACTTTAAAAAAAATAGCATATAGAGTGGCAGAGCTCAACGCCGTGTTTTGTCATACTGGAAGAGAGAAATGAAAATAATTTAGATATATTTATTACCCTGAATGGAAATCGTAACCACAATTATCGCTTTTAAGGATACAGACGCTACCTCAACGTGACATAATGGCCTCACCATACTATTAATACCATGATGATAAACAAATTAAACTAATTGTTTGTTATTTAGAACTTACCGAATTGATAGTGTGAATTAACTAACTTAAAGTTATATTTAATTGAATTAAAAAGAAAACAGATGTCATTTTTGCTTATAATATTAGGATAAAAATATTTCCCAATTATTAAGTTTTGTAAATATTTGAAGTATTTATATATCACCATTTGCTGCAACTAAAATATGTTTATTTATTTATTTATTTATCCTTTATTGAACACAATATTCTATATAAATTCACAAAAGGCGGAATTAATGCAAAAAAGCATTCTCTACCAGCCAACCTTGTCATGTAGGAAATCATGTATTTTATGTTATATGTAGTTCTCCTACTTTTAATTTCATAACAACAAAAATCCCACAGGATAGATGGAAAGCATTTTCTTTATACACATCGATATTTTGATATGTTTAGGTAAATTTAGTAGAAAAACGAAGAGCTCCCTTGAGGTGGAGAAAGTAACTTTCTTTCCAAGTTCCCCTAATACGTGAAGATCGATGCATGAACTTTTATTTGACACGACATGATTGACGTGGATTATTTTTTATTATACTGCCCACCTTTTCTTATGTAATTTAAGTGATAAGGGAATTTTAGGTAATATTTTCATTAAATATTGAAAAATAGGTTGATAATTTATCTAAATCATATATAAATATATTAAAATTAATTGAAGATTTGTGTTACACTCTGTCTCTAATATTTATATTTTAAGGTTTTAGTACGTAATAACTTTGGTATTCATTCTCAAAAGACGAAAATAGAAAGATACATCTCTACAGCCTTTAAAAAAGTTCTTTAAAAATCTTAATTTTATATATATAACCAAAAAACCCCGAATTTCATTAATTTTGCCTCTAAAATCTAATTATCTCCACAAAATGAGTACCACTATATTAAAATGAAGCCGTAGAAAAACTGATTAACGTAACATGAACCGCCCTTAGTAAGAATCACTACGAACTCTATCGAGACCGCGAAATTTCATCCCCGAACGTTGTCTGCATCATTAGGGGTGAGAAGTCTGGCTTTTTAGTAATGTATACGTTATATCGATATTAATTTTGTATTTTATACGTAAAATTATTATTTTGACTCTAGCAAAGTTTTTAAATATTTTTTTATTGATTCAAATTAGATAAAATGGTAACATATGCTCACAATAAATTTGAAAAAGTGAATGATTTGTAAGTTATATTCAGTGTTTTTTCTTTAATACCATTTAGAAATGCATACAATAACATATATTTACGATATTTCAAAATAATCTCAAATATATCGGTAATATAGAGTTATTTGTGACTACATCACTAATAGTAATATTATACAACATTGTCGAGAGCGGTCTTCTCATATTTCTTACATCATTAAGCCAACGCATACCCTTAGAAGTCAAAGCATAAGGTATCTTATGATAACTGAATAAATTGTAGAGTTGCCGGTACGGTAATGACTGTACGCGAGACAGTTTTGTTAAACGACGATTCGTGTTGAATTCTTGGTATACATTATGCTTGTATGTTGAGTTATGTTGTTATAACAAGTATTTATATATACGAAAATTAGTTTTAGTTGATTAAAAAAAGGAGCTGCTCGCTATTTTCCACGTGGCAAGGTAGTCCAAGACTCCAGCTTCAAGACACTTCCCCATTTTTCACCTGAAATCAAGACATTGCATAATGTGTAGCGGAATTTAACGCTGCATGCCGCCAGAAGATCAATGGATTTATATATATCCGTACAAACCCTCAACCAATTGCGATTAAACGCTAAGATAGCTAATTGAGTCTTACATACATTGCTTCATGCTATATTCCGCATATAGCATGGTACGCAAAGGGAACCTAGTGTTAAGACACTCCGTTCCCCAAATTGAGTCTTAAATATTGAATAACTGGCTACTCAAGTAGCGTAACTCAACGCCGTATTTCATAAATCTAGACCAAAAAAAAAACTGGTCATGTCTTAAAAAACTTATTTTTTACACAATCGCACGACAAAGCAGTAGAATGGTAAATAATGTGTTGAAACAACATTACCTTGTATAAGGAAATAAGAATTTAAATCATTCCATTCCCTCTCTAACTCAATACCTGCAGTGGTGTATGTCTATCGGAGGCTCACGTGCTACCGAAACAATATTTCTACATAAAATACCTTTACTGGCAACTGAGGAAAGGTTTTCATTCACAAGCGTAGAGACTTTGATATGTAAGTAAAAATATTTAATAATAAAATCTAATAGTACTCAGAAACGTTGATTAATATTTAATTTATGTTATATAGTTTTGTTTTAGAGCTTCACGCCATGCTTTTACCACACAACCAGGTAAATAGAGAACCTAGTGTCATAATGTTTCGGTGGTAGCTTCCGTTAGGACTGACACTACTGACATCTTTTTGTAAATCGAAAGCGCTTGTAATAGGCATTGGAATAAAGAATATTTTGATTTAATTTGATTTATCACTCCCTTCTTCAAGACATAGTATTTCGTTAGTTATTTGTATTAATTTCTGGTGAATTCGTGTTAGTGGTTTATTTTTTGCTTACGTACACACTAAAATACTTCAAGAAAGTTCAATTACTTGATTCCACTTTACTATTCCACAAGAACGCTAATGTATGAACACATTAACAGCACACCTGTAATCTACACTAGAAGTGTTCAAAAAGAAATACAACCCATAATAAACACAAGATAAAATCTCGTAATGATAATGTTAACGAAAATCGCTCTACAAATTACATTGTACCACGCGTTAAATCGAAAAAAGCCACCTATCGCCGCCCTGGTATCGCCCGCATTATATTTAAGTGGGTAGTTTACGCGAAAAACATCGCATTGTTGTTGGAATTGAAAATAAACTCGCCCCTTCAGATATATCGCGCTGTTATATTCAAAGAAAATAAAATTTCCGCTCTCAGAGCATTCAGATGGCGTAGCGTCGCTGACCGAATTCAGGGGATTCTAGATGCGGGTGTTTTTGTACCTTTTTTTTACTCTATTTTTTTTTTGTTGGCTCTACTGTTTATTTAAGAATGTTTTTGTGTTGAATTGTTATAATTAGCTATGATTATTTTGCGTATAATGTAAACAATAGAAACAAAAAAGACTTTTTTCTTTTTTTTAGCTTAGAAAACTCCCTGCATATTTCTTTCACATCGTCCATAATTAATAACTTCTACATACTTGCCTGTGGGGGGTCTTATGTTTACGTTACTTTACAGTATCATTGGTACTGTGTCCTCGAAGGTCCAACCTTTAAACTTTTGAATGGTTTTTTTTATCAAAATCTCACTGATGATCTCAAATAGCAAACGAGCGCTAATGCACATTTTAACAAAGCCCCATCAGTCTACTTCTGATTAGCAAATCTTTCTGCAACGAAATAATCTATGCATTCGAACCCATACTTATTATGTAAAATTTTTTTAAACTTCACGCTGTATCACGCACATAGCAGCATAGGCCTAGTGTTAAGACACTCCGTTCTCTTAAGCTTTCCGTTTCCCATTTTCCGCCGGAACGAGGCTTACTTATGTACATCAAGTACTGTTAAGTGCAGTATAAGTATAATTTAGATCTTAAATTACCGCTAATATTTCGAAAGCCATTCGTACTAAGAGTAAGCTCTAAGTAACGTATTCGATTGTATATTGCCATGCGCTAATTGACAGCTTGAGTGAATACCACTTAACAAATGCTGGGGTGATTTTTCTTTACCAATGGGATTTTTGATACAAAATGTATCAAAAATCCCATTGGTAAAGAATTTTTTCAATTTCACGCTGTATCCCGCATATACTGGGGTAGGCAGAGGGAACCAGAGAACCTAGTATTAAGACACTCCATTCTCTTTCAACAATTCCGTTCCCCACTTTCCACCGAATTGAGGCATTGCGTGTAGAGTGGCGGAACTCAAGGCCGCGCTTTGCCTTGTTACCAAACCCAAGAAATGAAAATAGTAAATTTTACATTTCCTGGAGTGGGAATCGAACCAACGACCTGTCGCGTTTACAGTCGCACGCTTGTGCCTCTACGCCTCAACAGGCTTTATACATATTTGTAAATAGTATATTTAGATATAAATAAAGATTTTTCAAAATATATCGCCCCCAGTGAAGATGTACTTTAAGTGGCGTTTCACTCAATATGTCAATTATTGCTACCTCTTGACTGTGAGGCTTCCATTGATTCAAATGTAACGTCTTCACCACTGTTATATTTTTTCCTTAGATATTTATTAGACTGATTATAAATGGGACGGTCGTGGCTTCAATGTGCTGTCACGATATTATTTTTTAATTATTTTATTTTTTATTACTCTGGAATAAAGAACGTGGTGTTAACGATATTTCTCGAATACACGAGGAAAGCGAAGAATGGAGTGTCCTGACACTAAGTTCTCTCTGTTTGAGTGTTCTATTGGAGTAAACCAATGCTACAATTAATTTAAGCTGACCAGGAAAATATTTTTATATATAAGTATTCGCTCAAATTAGTTAGGTGGTAGGAGGTTCGTCCTCCGTCTGGCTCGCGACCACTATCATGTCAAAGACGAACCGCCAAATATCTAATGATGTGGTCCGGTTCGATGGCATGTAAGCCAGATTTTCCCCTTTCCCACCCATCCTTTCCCCAAAATGTGGTGGTTCTGATAGTGGATTACTACATTGTCCCCCCTTCCATCAGTATCCTCTAGGTTGGCAACGCATCTCCAACATCTCTGGTGTTGTAGATGTCTATGGGCGAAGGTAACCACTTACCATCAGGTGGTCCTTCTGCTCGTTTGCCGTCCGTTATCAATAAAAAAAAAAAAAAAAAAGACAAACAAACACTACGACAAACCTAGTACCAAGTGCCAGCTTCCTTATAAAATACAGTCAAAAGTAATTTTTTCGTCAAAATAAATTTTACTGCACATAAATCGAACCTATAATCTATGACAGTTAAAAGATAATCACTTAGCAACATAAAGGTCATAACGACTGAATTGTAGCGACAATTTTGCATTGTTATTGTTGAAAAAGCATTTTAAATCCTCCCATTACTCGTACGTTGTTAGATTGAGCTGAGCGCTAACAATTTATACGTTATATATACATATATATGGACTAACTGTTACCCGTGGCTTCGCTCGCGTGGTTAATGGCAGTTTTTAATTTGAAGTAGCTAGATTTTCGGTTTCATTGACAAACATATATATATTTTTAAAAAGTATACTATATCCTTTTCAATACCTCTAAATATATATATATATATATATATATATATATATATATATATATATATAGCTAGCTGTTACTATACTATATAACTAGCTGTTACCCGCGACTTCTCTTTCGCGGTTAATCCATGCTATATACTGTTGTGTATAGTGCGTATATGCGTTAATTTGAAGGCTTTGAAGTAGCTAGTATATTCATATTTTTTAACAAATAATCTTGTCTGCCGAAATATACATTTTTTAAAAAAATAGTGTCCTATGTTCCTTTTTTTCCCGTTCCTAAAAGAAAGAAATAAAAATCTTAAGAGAAGGAAGTGTTTTAACACTAGGTTCTCAGGTTCTCTCTGCGTAACCTGCCATATGCGGGATACAGCGTGAAGTTACAAAAAAAAATGTACTGGTGTATAAAGTTTCATGATAATCGATTTAGTAGTTTCGGCGTAAAAGTGTAACAAACAAACTTACATTCACATTTCTAATATTAGTATGGATGTATTTTGAATAGAATTCACTAGTGTTATATTCTCATAGCGTAATTGTAGTGGTCGTAGTGGCTGTGACATTTTTATACGTGAAAATGTACGTGATATTCACATACAATGGCTCGTCGGAATATCTTTTTAGAAACAATTTATGTTTGTTACTGTTTTTTTTTCCAAGTGTTTAAAGAATAAACTGGTTTTTTTTTAAGTGTTGAAGTTGTTTGTGGTTAATAAATGATTTTGTATTTGATTATAACAAGAATTTATTATATTCATACTAAATTTTTATTGTTTTACATACATACATAGCTTCATGCTGTATCCCGCATGTAGCAGGGTAGCCAGAAGGAACCTAGTATTAAGACACTCCGTTCCCCACTTTCTGCCGAATTGAGGCATTTCATGGTGAGTAGCGGAACTCAAAACCGCGCTTTGCCTTGTTACCAAACCCAAGACATGAAAAATTCTATTTCCTGGAGTGGGAATCGAAACCACAACCTGTCGCGTTTACAGTCGCACGCTTGTGCCTCTGCGCCATACGCGTATTATAAAATACATAGATTATGATGACATTAATGTTTCTAATATTTATTTTACTTTACAAGAAGATGAATGCGATCCGATGCGACATAGAATTCAAAATTGTAAAGTTTCAAAAGATATATTATATGTAAATATGAATATTTCTAACAAATTTCAAAGATAGACTTTTAATGAATGGGCTATATAATATTACAAACATTGTAACTAACAGTATAAATTCTATTTATTTGAAATATATAAATATATCTATTTTATTGAAATGCAAGCAACGTTTGCAGTATGTCTTAAACCTATTTTAAATGAAGTAATCATGTATTTCGATATAGAGTATAGTGGTAATAAATACACTTTCCATCTGAAAAAACTGTAAAACCCTTAAATTAGATTTTTATCTTCTAATATAGTGCCTTCCTTTTAACTTCAAGCTGTATCCCGCATATAGCAGGGTAGGCAGAGGGAACCTGAGAACCTAGTGTTAAGACACTCCGTTCTCTTTCAACAATTCCGTTTCCCACTTTCCGCCGGATTGTGGCATTGCGTGTTGAGTAGTGGAACTCAACGCCGCGCTTTGCCTTGTTACCAAGCCGAGGAAATGAAAATACTAAACTTTACATTTCCTGGAGTGGGAATCGAACCCACAATCTGTCGCATTTACAATCGCACGCTTGTACCTATACACCACGGCAGGTGGGAGATTTCTATTTAAAAATATTATTTTCAACTACTTTGCATAATTAGATATTCTGTCACATAGACTTACGCCACCCAAGTTATCCAAAATAGATAGAAAGTTACAAAAACGGAGTGTCATTACACTAAGCTTTCTCTAAGAAACGTATACAAACGCATTTCAAACCTCAAAACAAACGTATATCACTGTACCAGTTTTTCCTTACGCTTACATTTTATTACTTTGATCGTCACGCACGAGCAGATCTGATGAGCGGCCATTTGTTCAATCAATTATTCGCTTAGCTGTAGCGGCCGTGTAATTTATAGCGGTGAGAGGTCTGACCCTACGTGTGGGGCGGACTGTGCAAAACAATCGTGTTAAACTTGCAACGAAACGCTGAAAAAGGGTAAGAGATGTGATAACATTAAATCTATCGGTAGAATGATTGCCATGTGAAGAATGTTAGTTTTGAGGGTTTTGTAGTTTTTTTTTTAATCTCACGCTGTATCCTGCATAAGGCGGTAGGTAGGAGGGAACCAGAGTAATCTAGTGTTAAGCACTCCATTCTCTTTCAACATTTCCTGCTCCTCACTTTCTGCCAAATTGAGGCATTGCGTATTGAGTGGCGGAACTCAATGCCGCGCTACTGTCTTTAGTACACAACCAAGAAATGAAAAATACTAAATTGTACATTTCGAGTGGGAATGAACCCACAACCTGTCGCGTTTTCAGTCGCACGCTTGTGCCTCTGAGCCACTACAGGCGTTGTAAGTTTTGTAATATATGTGTACATAAGTTATTGTTATATATATAAGTTGTTATTATTGTTAGCATAGTTATATAAGTAGCAGGTGCTAGTGTTATATACAGCAGCAAAGAGTATACATAAGTTGCTGCGTTAAGGTTGGTTGTTGCTACTATATATAAAGAGTTGAGCATATAAGGTTACAAGGTTGGCTGACGCTAAGCAAGTTGTTGCTAGTAAATTATGGGAAATTCTTGTATTAGAATTGGTATAAGCTCCCAGTAAAGTTGAAGTTTTAATTGTGATATCAATAACAAGCTACTCAGGCCACTTTAGTGACGCCATCGTGGCGTCAGGGTTCCAATTCAACTCCATGGAATGTTTATATTAACACACCATGTTAAGACAAAACGCGGTGTTTAGAATCGCCTCTCAGCACACAATACCCTCAATTCGTCAGAAAGTTTAAACGGAGTGTCTTAACACTAGGTCTCTGCTCATCCTGGTATATGTGGGATACAGCGTGAAGCTATGTATGCATGTGGGCATGTAATTTTCGTATTCATAAATGATCACGACACAATTGCTTTTTATTAAAGAGAACAGATCGACATGACAGTATCTTCATACATACATCTTGTAACATTAGGTTAGTTACCATTTGTAGTAAAGTATTGCTAAATTTTTCCATACAAAAGTATTTTTAATTTGTAACAAAAAGTTATTAGGTTTCAAGAACCTCCGATTTAATACTAGTACATTAATATTTAATATGATGATTACTGAAGTATGGAGCGGCGCTTTTTCTTCGTTAAACGTTATAAATACGTGCATTCGGTTAATTATTAAATTGCTTAACACAACTCTAGAAATAGTAGAGTAGTATACGATGTGATAAAAATTCTATTACAGCACTTTATGTTCACTTGCGAATTGCTTTTGAAATTTTTAGAGGAGAAATGTATTATTTTTGTAACTATTTATATAGTTACTTAAAGAAGAAAGCCTCAATTGACAAATAGACAGAGAAAACCTGCAATAAGTACTCCTTTCTCCATTTTCCCCAAATTCTAAAGACATTTCGCGTAATGTGGCCGTAACTGAACACCGCACCTTACCAGAGTCTATCCTAAGTTAGTTCTCTCACCAAACTATCACAAACATACATACATACATAGCTTCACGCTGTATCCTGCATATAGCAGGGTAGGCTGATGGAACCTAGTGTTAAGACACTCCGTTCCCGACTTTCCGCCGAATTGAGGCATTGCGTGTTGAGTGGCGAAACTCAACACCGCGCTTTGCCTGGTTGTCAAACCCAGGAAATGAAAAAAAAAGCACAAACACAAGGTTTAAATATAAACATTCCCTCAAGTGGAATCGAACCCACAAACTGCTCAAGCGTGATAATGACATAATTTTCTTTGTTTTAATTTTTAATGACATATAATGTTATGTAGTAATGAAATCACACGACCCTCCAGTCATGTTCACACAAAACTAACTGCCCATTAATTATTTAGACGACTATTTACGACAGCCTTCACGCCTGCCCGCCTACGCGCTACGATACGCTACGAAGCTCTACGAACTGCTTCGAGGCAGTCAAGTGACTTGATATTTATGGCATAGGTGCTATATTTTGTATGGGGATCTTGTTTTTTTTATGAGTTTTCTTGTTTTATCACATGGTTCATTAATTATAATAAAATGGATGAGTCACCGACTAAAAAGCATAATTTTTTTTTATAAATGATAGGCTTACGTTTGACCACATCAAGCCTGATGTTAAGCGTTGATGCGGTCTACGATGGCACACGCTAGCCTAGAAGATAACCAATAACTCGGAAAAAAAAAGCAGCTTATTTTTCATCCCGCATAACAGAGTGAATCTAATGTCAAGACACTCTGTTTATGCAGTAATACCATTTATACATCTTAAAATTAAATAAGTTACAATTTATAATGATTATGTATAATTCCACTCAACAAAGCCTGAATTTGGCGGATAGTGGAGAACGGAATTATTGTAAGAGAACGTAGTGTCTTAACACTAGGTTCTCAGGTTATCTCTGCCTACCCTGCTATATGCGGGATACAGCGTGAAGAAAAAAAAAGTGTATAATTTGGTAGCATAATGTAGAATATAAAACTAACTCACTATATATGATTCAAGTATATTAAAAAGTAAATTCAAATTTCAATGATCATGTATGTAAGTTTAATTATTTAAGTGATTCGCTTAGATTAAATATTGAATATAAATTCTAAAAACCAAATTGCAAGAAGACATGACATATCCTATGACAAATAACATATAAAATGTTACTATATAGATAGTTTTAACAAAAAATACAAAAAAAATATTATTTTTAATATATTAAGCAGCTGTATAAAAAATATATTAAATAATTACTAACCAATGAACGTGACATTTTAATATAAAAGTA
>JAKGSA010001021.1:113396-128361 GCA_033558755.1 Philaethria dido | reverse complement strand
CCAAATAATACGCTCGTTAAATATTATAGTTTACCTATCTTAGGGACTATGGAAGAGAAGGGTGGATGGTACCACCACTATTATATACCATTATACCGTTTGCCTTTCTAGCGCTGGTAAAAAATATTTTTTATAATAATTATTTTAAAAATATTTTAGGAATGGAAATTAATTCAATATTATATTATATGTATGTATTTGATATATAACTATAACTAGCTGTTTCTGACTTCTTACTTTGCCTAAATATTATAAATATCCTGTTAAAATCTCGTTTTTCAGTTTTCATAAGAATTTTGAGACATCCTCCCTTAGTAATCCATTACACTCTTCAAGAGCCTTACACGTTACAGTCTTCTATGGCTAATTCTATCGCTTTTAGTTGTCTGTCAGTCACTTAGCAATGCAATGCGTAAAACATGCGCTATTTTGATTTATAGGTACACTATAAAGTTTCATCTAGATGTGTACAGTAGTTTTTTGCGTACAATAGGAACAAATAACCACCCATCCTCACATACTGCCACATACATACATAGCTTCACACTGTATCCCGCATATAGCAGGGTAGGCAGAGGGAACCTAGTGCTAAGACACTCTGTTCCCTACTTTCCGCCGAATTGAGGCATTGCGTGCTAAGTGGCGGAACTCAACGTCGCGCTTTGCCTTGTTACCAAACCCAGGAAATGAAAAATTCCATTTCTTGGAGTGGGAATCGAACCCACAACCTGTCGCACGCTTATGCCTCTGCGCCACGACAGGCGTTACCTGTCACATTTAAACTATTATTAGGACTATGTTATATATAAACAAGCCCTCACGCTTTATCGGACATAACAGGGTAGTCACAGTGAACCAAGTGTCAAAACACTCCGTTCAGCAATTTCCCTTTCAATTCCACCTTACCAGAACTAATATCAAAAAAATAAAAATATCTAACATTTTCAATATTCTCCTACACAGTACGTAGTTATTTTCACAATTACAATAAAATAAACAGAGTTCACAAGCGCGCCTGTTTCCTAACTCGTAAAGTGGCGTTGTTACCGTTTTAGATTTTAATGCATTCGGTCATATTTTATTAAGGCCTAAGAGCATTCAGCAATTTCGAGATACTGAATTTTATGATTTTTGAAGTGATGTAACGGATGGAGTAACGTTAATTTTAATGAATCTGTTGGTGGTAGCTGCCTAAGTAATAATATAAGGTTCAGTTGGGGATTCGATATTTAGATTGTGTTCATTTATGGTAATATAAAGCACGGCGTTGAGTTCCGCCAGTTAACTGGCATTATTTCGAATTCGTCCGGAAAGAATACGGAGTGTCTTAACACTAGGATCTCTCTGACTACCCTGCTATCCGAGTAAAATCGTAAAGATTAAAAAAAATGAGATTATTTTATAAGTCTATATATAATAAATAGATATCATATTTGACGCATGTCGTAACGCAGAGGTACACGCGTGCGACTGTAAACGCGACATGTTGTGGGTTCGATTTCCACTCCAGGAAATGTTAGTATTTTCACTTCCTGGCTTTGGCAACAAGGCAAAGCACGGCGTTGAGTTCCGCCACTCAATTCGGCCTCAATTTGGTGGAAAGTGGGGAACGGAATTGTTGGAAGAGAACGGAGTGTCTTAACACTAAGTTCTCAGGTTCCCTCTGCCTAGCCTGCTATATGCGGGGTACAGCGTAAAGTTAAAAAAAATCATATTTTTAATACACAAAAATACAAGTAGCAACAAATTAACATATGGATGAAAAATAAAATAAGAAGTTCATACGACGCGTATACATTGTCACTATCGTTAACGAGATTGCCTGACCTAAATAAATGCTTTTAAAGTAATTTGAATTTTATACCCCCTGTATAGGAAAAAAGTTTTTCTGCTAATGGATTTTATTAAATTTTTTATGGGCGAATTACTGTTGATATTATTTTAGTATATATTTTTTGTTAGATGTTATCTCAATTATGTAGATAGTGAAAGTGAATTTGTATATATGAGTAAAAAGAACGAATACAAAACCCAAATTTCTGTGGGTTCGATTCCTATTTAGAGCAATTATTAAATAATTTTCATTTCTTTCTTTTGTTAAGACAAAACACGGCGTTAAGTTACGCCACCTTACACTCAATATCATCAATTCTGGTGGAAAGTAGAGAACAAAATGACTCAACATGCAGAAAGAAGACTTAAGCTTGATATAAAATCCCATAGTAGCACAGTTAACACGTCTCCCATAGAACGTGATGGTTCTAGGTTCATTTCTCAGTCATCAAATTATTTATATGCACAACCCTTTTATTCATCTGGTAAGTAAATGTAAAGTAGAGAACTGCATTCATTGTTCTTAAATGTGCATACAAAGAACTAAATTTAATTTGAAGATAATAGAATAAAATTACTTGATTTAATTAAATCTATAAAAAAAATATATTATTTATTTATTTTAAATAAATATTGATATTTAAGTAAAATATAATATATATTGACTAGCTTTCCGCCCGCGGCTTTGCCCGCGCAGAATTCGGTTATATCGCGTGACATGATAAGGAATAGATCTTTCCCAAGATCTCGACTATTTGTCAAAATTGGTCAAGTGGTTTAGGTGTGAAAGTTGTAAGCAGTTGAACAATCTTACATGATTTTATGTTTGACAATAAGGAACTTCCATACAAACTTACATCCCCTATTTCGACCTCATGTACCATTTTTTTCGCAATAAAAAGTATCCTATGTCCTTTCCCAAGTTCAGTTATATCTTCATACCGAATTTCATCAAAATCGGTTCAGTGGTTACGGCGTGAAAGCGTAACAGATAGACAAAGTTACTTTCGTATTTATAATATTAGTAAGGATTAGGTATATATATAAAGAGAACCTTATATATTTTAAATTTCAGATATTTTAAATGTCACAATAAAACAATATTAAATTTAAATAAAAAATATAACAATATATTCATACACACAAATTATACATACATACAAAAGAATCATTAAACAAATTGAAAATTCGGTTCCCATATCAAAGCAGAACTCGTAATACGTAGCAAATTAACAAAATAGGTCAATCTGAAAAAATCCTTTGAAAAAAGCACAGGAGGAATATCAAAGGCAGTACCGAGCTACAGCGATATGACGTATCATTAACCTGGCGGGATGCGTGCGTGTTTGCTCATGTGGCAATACCTACAAAACGTGTCGGCTTGCTATTGACTGACGTGTAAATGTGCGCCACGTTTATGTCTTTGAATGAAACGCAGCTTGCAAATATGGTGATGTTAGAACGTTGTTTAGTTTTTGTTTTATTTAGCTTTACGTCTTTTTCTCTCAGCAAGAGATATCTTGATACTCCGCTATCTGGTGTATGTTATTGAGACATTACGAGTTGGAAACGGAACGGAGAGTGGGTAACGTAATCGTTATGAGAACGGAGTGACTAAGCACTAGGTTCTCAGGTTCCCTCTGTCTTCTGGTATGCGGGATACAGCGTGAAGCTAAAAAAAATAGTTGTGTGACGAAACTCAACGCCGTACTTTGTTTTGTCAGAACGGGGAAATGGTAATAATTTTAATATTAGGGGTATCAAACTCATAAATAATCCTATTTACAATCAGACGATGTCACTACGCCGCCATGGTGTAAAAGGATATCACTTTAAATAAAAATTTATAATTTCTTCAAAACAAAATAGTGTTCGACCTTACAAAACCGTAATTAAGTGAGAATGTACCAACTGAGTTCATTAGATAGGAAGTTTCTTGAAATCGCGCAAGTAAAAAACATATGGAACTTGAAAATTAACCCCAAAGTTTTAGCTGCCGCTGTTCCGTTCATTAGCCTCGCAGATAAGTACAACAACTGCCGAACTGCAATTACCCACACAACCAACTTGAAAGCCCGTTTTCCTTTGCGAATGGTCGAAATGGTATTACAATACAATTTTTATGATATATTTTATTGTGTTTGAATTGAAATTTTCTTAAAATCACTATAATTTGAGACTATATGTAACGAAAAAGCAACACAAAGACAAAGCTATGGAAAACAGAAATGACATTTTTATAGTGTACGTTATTTATTACTAACAAAAAATAAATAGAATAAAATATATAAAATTAATTTTAAAAAAGTAAAAAAAATCATAATAAAATAAGAAACAAAAAGTATTTTCTAAATATTTATCGTTTCGCTTCTCTTCTTTTTATACATGTTCCACACTAGGAGAAGTATCTTCACACTAGGTTCTCTGGCTACCCTGTTAAGGGGAAAGCACGAAGGTGGATTATACAATTTTTATGTTGTGTAAACTGTGTTATTAATTGTATAGTTTTTTATGTCAAGCTATTTAACGATGTCATAGTAATAAGTACACAAGGTGATAAAAAATTTGAGATTTTTTCTACATCGTGGTTAGACAAAATGCGTCATAAAATTTAATTTCCCAATATGGCGTAGAAAGTACTGTTATAAAAAAAATGGGGCATTAAGTGGAGCAAAAAGTAAAAAATTGAAGAGATATTTTACTACTGTACTGATTTTTATACGTTGCTCTTCGTTACAAAGAGACACTGCCTAATTTATAAATTTCTTTTTTTTTTCTTCACACTGTATCCCACATACAGCAGGGTAGGCAGAGGGAACCTCAGAACCTTGTGTTAAGACACTCCGTTCTCTTCCGTTCCCCACTTTCCGCCAAATTGAGGCATTGCGTTTTGAGTGGCGGAACTCAACGCCGCGCTTTTCCTCGTTAATAGAGCAAGGAAACGATAATATTAAATATTAATTATAATAAATATTTGATATTTTCGCTGCCTGGAGTGGGAATCGAATCCACAACCTGTCGCGTTTACAGTCGCACGCTTGTGCCTCTGCGCTACGACAGGCGTTATATAGATTGATATAGATGTATTAGGAAATGTATTTGACTGAAAAAAAAAGAATGAACTCAACGCCATATAACCAAAAAGTAGAATTAACGTCATTTGCCAATTAGTTCCCGCTCTGTATGCTTAGTGAAATATGCAAAAATTGCAAGCTTGACAGAACAAAGGAAAGTAACGTTTTTCATTCATACCACTTCAATGTGGTGTCATTCAAACCACGTTAAAAGTTCACAACTTCTGTCGAATATTTTTAAAGCTTTGTTCTATGAATAAAAAAATTAAGAATAATTTTACGCTGTTTTTTTTAGGTTTACGCTGTATAGCGCACAAAGCAGATGAGACAGAGGGAACCTGAAAACCTAGTATTAAGACACTCCGTTCTCTTAAGGTTTCCGTTCCTCCTTTTCGGCCGAAAGTGCATTCCGGCATTGTGTCCTGAGTGGTGGAACTCAACGCCGTGCTTTGATCTACTACGAAAGCAAGGAAATGAAAATACTATTTCTTTAACTTCAGCAGGGACGTCTGTCCGTCCGTCTGGAAACCGAGAACCTAGTGTTAAACATTCCGTTTTCTTAACATTTTCGTTCCCCATTTTTGAATAAGCCGAATTGAGGCAATGCGTGCTGAGTGGCCGAACTTAGCGCCGCGCTTTGCCTTGTTAATAGAGCGAAGAAAGGATAATATTAAATATAATAAATATTTGATATTTTCGTTCCCTGGAGTGGGAATCGAACCCATAACCTGTCGCGTTTGGAGTCGCAGGCTTGTGCCTCTGCGCCACGACTGATATATAAGAAAACCTTATTTTAAACTTAATTATTAAGAAAAACAATGAATTGAAATTCCGTGAAATACAAAATAAAAATAATAAGGTCCTAGAAATTGTTTCAACTATAAACATGACACTCTTCTTTCACAGTAAAATACCAGTTGCATTGAATTTACTTCATTCATATTTTAGAACAAAAAAGTAGATTCCTACAAATTTCCTTTATAAAAAACATTGAATATTTTAAAATACCCCCGCATTAAGTACCAGGAATAATAATGCAAATAGATACTGCTATTTTAGATGTTTTAGAATTTCCTTTTATTATGAATAGCTTGAAATGCTAGAACTAACCAAAAAAAATATAACGTTATAATATTGTTACTATATCTTAACAAAAATCATAAATATTTTTATCATCATATTTTTTTTGTCATCTTAAATATATATTTTTTTTTTCTTGCTATTTTTTTGTGTTTTTTTTTATCTTATTACTATATTACTCACACTTAGCAATTTATTTCGTTTTAACTAAGCATGGTGTATCTGCCTATAAGTGTTCGTTACACCTGTTGATTAAATCCTAGAGATCCTATCCTAGAGATTAAATCCTGTGTACTGAATATGTTATTGTTCTTGTATGTACTGATGTAAACAAACGTTGGTGGATCAATAAATAAATAAACAAGACTAAATCTATATATAAATATGTGAAGGAAAAACTTTGGATCAGTTTTTAAGAAAATTAAGTGGACGGAGGAGCATAAAACTTGGCACACTTATAGTTTATATAGCGAAGGAGAGCACAATGATAATATCTTTTTAAAATAACGCATAAAAAATAGATTAAATTAATAAAATAAATGTTACACACTACCATATTGTTTTATTGGTATGCATGCTTATATAAAGTGACATATACATTGATAGATACGCGTTGTTAACGCGTGAATGGGAACTCTAGTATAATTAAATTTTTAACAAAAAAGAAAACCAATTCCAAATAAATGTTTTAAAATAAAACGAATGGCAAGATGTATACAAAATATATCTTCCTACAATTATTGATAGATATGTAAATAGATAGATAGAAACATTTTTATAAAGCGTACTAAATTTTTAATTGCTGCTTGATTCGAACCCGTGTCTCTTGGAAACCATCCAAGAGCTACAGGTTCACTAAGCCATACGTTTTTATCCAGCTACGTAACAAAATTTTTATACGCTTGTTACAAGAAAATATTTTCTTATAAGGTTTTTTTTATTCTTAAGTGTGTGATGGACATTTCAAAATATTAAGGTAAACATAGGTAAAGCTAAAAAGTGATTATGAATATTACTGTATCATTGGTTACAAACAAAGTTAAGCAATAATTATAAAAAGCGCTCAATTTCAAAAATCACTTCCACAGAAACATTAAGGGGACCCTCATCAAAAAAGAATATTATATAACAGCGACAATTTGTCGGCGAAACAATTAATTTGTCGAGCAAAGTGCGATGGGAAAATAACTTGGTTAGCATTAATGAAAATGGTGTTTCTTTGTCTGTAGCTTTAATATGTAGGAGAAATCGGTTTGTTTCTTTCATTGCTTATTATGTATTATGAGGAATTCCGTTATTTGATATATTATTTTTACATTATGTTGAGGAAAGTGCCCAACAGTATGGGAAATCTGACTACCCAAGTGCTGGTAGTAAAATAAAAGAGTGGACTGCATGTTAAATAGGACTTATGTAAGTATATCACTACACACTGAGTTAAAATGATAAGTGTATGATTCGAACCGCGAGTAAAATCTCTGGGCGAGTAGTCAATGGTACTCTGGCTGACGCCCACACCCTTCGTTCTCATGCCGCCGTCTGCGCCTCCGCTAGCAAAAATGTAAGCCTTTGCCCTCACACGAGTGTCAGGCGCATTGTTTGTAATATTTGTATTAAGTATTTTGCTGGAGGCAGAAAGGTCCAGTGAAAAATCAGCAGTCAGCTAAAACTACTGGTTATGGAAAGCTGTGCGTTGTCTGTTTTAATTATATATTCTCGGTTTTCTGAGAAGCGTAACATTGAGTGGTACTCAACTTGCATCATATCCAAAATACCTAAATTACTTAAAACCATAGAAAAGAAGGGCAAAAACCATTTTTTTTTAGAATTATTTATTAGAAATTCATAAAATGAATAAACTAAATGTTACACACTCTACCAGGTGGTGGACTTACACTGTATATTATACACACACACACACACACACACACGTTACTAACCAACGCGTTGTTCACGTGTCAACGGGGCCTCTAGTTATGTTAAGTAGTACATATGACATACCATTCGAATATTTAAAAAATAAAATGCCACGGTTCTGCGAAGGTTGTGGGTTTGATTCCCACTCCAGGAAATGTTATTATTTTCATTTCCTGGGTTTGGTAACAAGGCAAAGCGCGGCGTTGAGTTCCGCCACTCAACACGCAATGCCTCAATTCGGCGGAAAGTGGAAACGGAATTGTTGAAAGAGAATGGAGTGTCTTAACACTAGGTTCTCTGGTTCCCTCTGCCTACCCTGCTATATGCGGGATACAGCGTGAAGTTAAGTTAAAAAATAACATGTCACGAAAAGGCAAAACTAGTGTGGCATAAAGCTTCACGTTTGGTTGAAAGTGTAAGCAAATTGATATAAAATATATAAGCTCGCAATTTTTGAAAAACCTTAATTTACAGCCAGAAAATATTGGGTCGGATCCAACATACTCTATTAACAACAATATTTGTTCTCAATATTTTTCAGCCGAAAGCTTATTTTTGGTTATACGAGTAGCAATGTGTGTAACAATTCAATTTCGATATTGTATATTAATATCTAAATTTTATAATATAAACGAATTTGATATAGGTAAAAATAATAACTAAAATTTTAACTAAAAAAGACTTTTTTCAAATAATATTCACTAAAAAGTGATACTATTACGAATAACTTCAACAACTTAATCCGATCTTAACTTCATTTAAATGGGAATATATCAAACGCACTAGCTATCATACAAAAGAGGATCATCAAAATTAGTTCACCCAGTAAAAAAATATGGGGTAAGACTTAAAAAAAATCAGAAATTTAAAAAAATGCCTCAATTCAGCGGAAAATGCGGAACGGAGTGTCTTAACACTAGGTTCTCGGGTTACCTCTGCCTATCCTGCTATAAGCGGGATACAGTGTGAAGCTAAAAAAATACTCTAAAACTCATAACTTCCTTTTTTAAGTCAGTTAGTAAAATGAATGAACAAAATGCAGTGTACGATATTTCAAAGGTAACACACATATATTACGTCGCTTGGTTTCACTCAACCGTATTTGTACTATTCCCAAACCACTCCATATCCTATTAACCAAAACTACTTTTGACTGATTTCAATAAGTAGTATTCCGTGGTCACAGGTATAAAGATAAATTGTAAAGTGTTCGAAACGTTTCTACTGAAATGTTTTTTTTCACGTGTAGACATTATTTAACCTATTATGTTTTTGGTTGCACGTGAAAAAAGTACTAAAATTTATTTTTATTTAATAAGTGATAAATATATCATTTCCTATGTCTGGTAAGAAGGCAAAGCGCGGCGTTGAGTTCCACCACTCAGCACGCAATGCCTCAATTTGGCGGAAATTGGAGAACGGAAATGTTAAAAGAGCAGTGTCTTATTAGAAATATAAATAGAACCTACAACCAATCGCGTTTATTCCCAGACTACGTCCCACTACACCACTATAGCTTCAAAACTATGTTTAGTACTAACCTAATAACTCTAAGAGAATCCACAAAAAGCACAACTTTTCAAGCTACATACATAATATTATGAAGTCATGAAAAATATAATACAATAGAAAATGTACTCCGCAGTAATACAGCACGGACCCGGGTGCCAGTCGGCCATTTTAAGTAATTTAGTCAATAACCCATGCTGTTAATATCACCGGAAGTGCAGTTTATGTCCTACACGTACATACGTGAGGTTCTTCTGCGTTAAACCATTTTATTGTCAAATTCATTGTGCATTTTGTGAATGTAATGTTTTAAATATTTGAAAAATAGAATATATATATATTTTTAGTTTTATTTTGTGTGTATTATTAATATACGTATATTTAAAAAAATATAGGTTTTCGAAAATTTATATATTATGCGTCAATATCTTTGTATTTATGTAAATTATGCGGACTGAAGTAGGTAGGTATGTTGGCATTGATATGCTAAGTTTATAAGGAGAAGATATGAAGGAAGCCTATATATTTTATGATATGACAGTAAAAATATTTTAAATTATTTTAAAAATACTATATATATTGCCATATCATAAAAATTATTATCTTTAT
The DNA here is from genome assembly GCA_033558755.1 of Philaethria dido. NCBI lineage: Eukaryota > Metazoa > Arthropoda > Insecta > Lepidoptera > Nymphalidae > Philaethria > Philaethria dido. The sequence continues at coordinate 118,339 of JAKGSA010001021.1, read as the reverse complement.
TTTAAATTGCAACACATTGAATAAAATGACATAGACGACTAAGGCAACGCGTATCTTTCGTATCATCAGGTATATTAGTTGGACAATCCACACTATTACGACAATCACAAATACAATGGCAATTCTTTGAATAAATATTTTTTCTATTAAAGAATAAAATAATAAATTGCATACCTTTTCACGATTTGTCAATACTACACTAAACGTAACAAAAATAAAGAAAATTTAAAACAATATTTTGCTACGCACTTACATTACCCTTACTATACCTAAGTATTTGGAACCGTTAAGGATTAAATGGCATAAAAGCTTTTGTCGTTACGAGTTCAATGTTCGGAGAGGGTCAAACATAATATAAAAATGTATCTGGTGAAATTCATACATGAAAAGGCCCGTCTAACTCCAGTTGACCCTTCGCTATGGGCTAAGTAATTTGAATAACATTAGAACAAATATTTCAACTTCATATGATGAGAAAACTTGTTTTGTGTCAATATATATATATAATTATTTGGTCTAGATTGACTTTTATCTAATTTGGAAACTGGATATAAATATAAATTTTGATTATCTTTGAAGTAAAATTACATCAGTTGTCCTAAAAACCAGTGCCTGGTGGTAGATGCAATAAGTGTGGGTTCGATTTAAGTTATTTTCATTTCCTTCAGCTTAGTAAAACTATGCGCAGCTTTGAGCTCCACCACCTAAGTTGTAATAAATATATCAAAATTGGACATAAAACGTAGTTCTCGATTTCTACCTACTGGTTACACTCGCTGACTACAGGAGATGTGTATTTTTCCTTGTCAGTTCCTCCAATAAAGATTATTTAATGAATAACCTATTGTATGTAAATCAGTATTATAGTATTGGTTCCTTTTTTCTATTCTCAGGATTCGGGAAAATCATTAAAATTCACAAAATAGCTTTAAATTACAGAGTTTTTGAAGTCTTTATCTAAAAAAACTAAATACTAAGCACATAAACACTCAATTCGGTGGAAAGTTAGGAAAGGAAATGTTAATATAACGGAGTGTCTTAACACTGGTATACAGCTAAAGCTATGTAAACGTAAATAATTAAAAAAAATACCACACATACGTAGAAATATTGGCGATACAACATATCGATGTATAAGTATCGCGTGTTTTGGCAACTTGCAACAGAGCCGCGCGAGCCGACCGCTACTTTTTAATAAAATCTTTTAAAAACAAAAATTGTAATTTTTATTACGAGCCGTTGCGTGCCGCGGACGTATAACGTGTTGTGGTTGCCCACAGAACAGTAGGGCTGTATGAATATTATATTAAAAGCCGAAAAAGCTACGCGAATAAACTAACTGTGTATTCACTAAATTCAGCCTATATTCTATCTAGTATTTAAATTTAGTATTCGTACTCATATTTTATAAGCAATATAAAAATATTTTCGTTTGTTGTGTGCTTTAAACGCAACTTTTAAAAAAAATTTCTTGGTTTTCAGGCCTTTTCTAGGTCCTTGCAACTCAGAAAGAATCTAGAAGTCATGCCATTTGTCACTGAAAGTGACCGTTGCAATATAAAAAATATTTTACAAATTGAAAATATCGTTTATTTAAATAGATATGTTCTTAGTGCTTTCAATTCTCACTCGGGGAAATGATCATAATTATATTATTTCTTTTGTTTGCTCTGAAAAACAAAGCATGGCATTGAGTTCCATCACATTTCCGAAAGTGACTCGAATTAGGACGTAAAATAGAGAACGGAGAGTCTTGTCACTTAATTGTCCTAGACAACACTGCTATATGGGAAAAAGTGTGAAATCGTATTTTCAAATACAAGTGTCCTCGTTAACGCATTAACAACGCGTTGTCTTTAGCATTGTACGAGTATATGTCAACTTAAATAAACATGGATGTCAAACCATGGTAGTGTGTATAATATTTATTTTGTTAATTTAATATACTTTCTATGCATTATTTTTAAAAAATGTTCACAATCTGCACTCCTTCTCTATATAATCTATAAGTGTGCCAAATTTCATGCTCTCCCATCCGCGTAATTTTCCTAAAAAGGCAAAGTTTTTGCTTCACGTATTTATATATAGAAACAAAAAGAGAAAGAAATAGCACGAGGACCCCCCGGAGGGTATGTGTGAAGAGGTGAATGACAAAGAGTAACACCAGAGAACCTATTGTTAAGACACTCCGTATTCTTTTAGCATTTCCATTCCCCACTTTTTAGCAAATTAAGGCATTGCATGTTGATTGGAAATCAACGCCACGCTTTGCCTTGTTATCAGACCGAGGTAACGAAAATACTAAATACTATTTACTATTTTAATTCCCTGTAGTAACAATATAAATACATGCATACATACATAGCTTCACGCTGTATATAGCAGGGTAGGCAGAGGGAGCCTAGTGTTAAGACACTCCGTTCCCCACTTTCCGCCGAATTAAGGCATTGCGAACTGAGTGGCGGAACTCAACGCCGCGCTTTACCTTGTTACCAAACCCAGGAAATGAAAAAAATAATTTCCTACAGTGGGAATCGAACCCACAACCTGTCGCGTTTACAGTCGCACGCTTGTGCCTCTGCACCACGACAGGCAATAGGCAATTAACAGTAACAATATATTTAAGAATAAATCAATATTTCTTATACTAAGCATATAAACAGAGCATGATTAATAGTCTGCATTAGCGTTGGCTATTCGCTAGCACTTTATGATATCCTTTGTGAGAAGTGACGCAAACTTTCGAACTTTGAAACTTGCAAAATTATATTACGAAGTGTGTGGAACATTAACACTAGGATAATTTTTTTATGGCACTCTAGTCGTAAAATATTTTAAGCATTTGCTTGGTTTACCAAACTTTGGTATGTTTTACTTAAGTAGAGTGTTATATTGTGGGAGTAAATATGAAAAACACTTGTCGTTTATATAGCTACGAGTTTTCATACTATTTTGTTTTTTCGGATTTTATGATTTTTGCCATACTCCATACATACATAGCTTCACGCTGTATCCCGCATATAGCAGGGTAGGCAGAGGGAACCTAGTGTTAAGACACTCCGTTCCCCACTTTCCGCCAAATTGAGCCATTGCGTGTTGAGTGGCTGAACTCAACGCCGCGCTTTGCCTTGGACTATTACAATATTATTTTTATATCCCTTAATTTTGATTAAAAAACTTAATATAGTTTTTTCCGTTTCCGTAGGCATTTGAAAAAATCCTTTCTTAATGCTCTTTTAACTTTCGAAGGAATCTACATGCCAAATTTTGGCTTGCTTAGTTGCACTCAGTCGTTAACATAGTTGATTGATACATATTCAGCAAAATATAATGCCATATTTTTTTTTATAAATTATAAATAGGCTTACTATTTAGTAATTAAATACTTTGTCATTTACACAATACTTCTTTAATTGTAAAGTATCACTCGATTTTTTTTTATTTATTTTCTTTAAGCGAAGCGTTAAACTCCGGACATGTCTAACTAATAACTAATATAAACTAATGTCATGTCACTAGTAATATAAAGCGTAAAGCAACTTCATTGTTTTCTTCCCTCGTACTTAGTTAGCGGAGGAGTATTTTGACACGAGGTCCTCTGTATTTTTTTATATACTAACGCTTATACATATTTATTAATATATTCTTTTAAAATATGGTTAGGTAGAGAGAGGAGCGCGGGCAGTGGAGGTGAACGTTAATGCGCATTTTAAAGGGGCCCCTTAAACCTACACTTGGGTCATAAGTCCCAGGCACTCTCCAAACTCCTCTCTCTGCAACGCGATGGGCCCGGCACCCGCACGGCGAATCCATGGATTGCTAAGCAGTTTCTTCTCATTATCTATGTCTTCATGACATTAAAGAAGACATTTTTACTACACAGAGATAAACGTTTAAACAATTATTTATATTATTATCCTAACACATAATTTAACATAAAATCTTCAAACTAACGAATCTACATCCCAACAGTGCTTAAAAATGCAGCTAAGGATCTTTTGAGTTTGAAGCTTATGCATGCAGAAGGGGTTCAAGAAAATATGAGTAGAGTGCAACTCGAGATAATTGCTGTAAGCCCGTCCTAATGAGGATTGTAAGCGACGTAATTTAACAACTTGCTACCTGATTACGAAATTTTGCGACTGCTGCCACGTTTTCTAAGTTAGTTGTTGAGAAATTAACGCGGAGGTAATTATGTTACCGAAATGAGAGTGGGTGTATCATAAAAAATTCTTAGAGGATTAAATTCTTTATTTATATATTTTTTCGTAATTTTCTTTGTGTTTTGTGGTGGTATGTAAAGATGAGATAGAGTTATGTCACTCTGTTTTTGAGTTTTCGTTTGTTCTAAGGCTTATAAAATACAAAGGTTCTCTAACCAGGCGATGTATATGTATGCCTCTAGTCCCCTTAAGGGGTATTGTTGACTAAAAACAGTTTCGTTATTTTTGAAGTTTTAAAACGTTAATCCCACACTTAGAAAACGAAAAACATATTTAGAAAACGTATAAATATTTTGAACGCAGCGGGACTCAAACCCGCGCCTCTTGGAAACCGTCCAAGCGCTCTGACCACTAAGCCATGTGTTCTACATCCGGCTGCGTCGAAATTTTTATACGCTTGTTACAACTTATTTATGTTGTTAGCATCTCTGTAGAGAGATTTTTACAAATTTCTGCTACTCAAAGATTATTTCAAAGAACAATCATTTGACAAGACAGAATTTTTTTTTTTTTTATTGATAACGGACGGCAAACGAGCAGAAGGACCACCTGATGGTAAGTGGTTACCTTCGCCCATAGACATCTACAACACCAGAGATGTTGTAGATGCGTTGCCAACCTAGAGGATACTGATGGTAGGGGGGACAATGTGGTAGTCCGCTATCAGAACCACCACATTTTGGAAAGGATGGGTGGGAAAGGGGAAAATCTGGCTTACAT
>JAKGSA010001021.1:59894-106550 GCA_033558755.1 Philaethria dido | reverse complement strand
TATATATATATATATATATATATAATAGGATAGGAATCAAACCCACAATCAGTCACACGCTTGTGCCTCTACGCCACGACTGGCTTCAAAAATCAATTAAGCTTTAAATTTACTATAGTAACGATACTTGCCGTTTTCATAATATTGAATAATGTCATCGTTTTGTAGTTAAACAGCATTTGAGGGTAATAAAGATGAATGTGGTTCGATTTCCACTCGGAGGTATGATTACATTTATATTATTCTCATTTTCCCACTCTGGGAAGATAAAAAGCAGAATGTACCCCATCATTTAACACATAATGTCTCGATTTGGGTGAAAAGGTGAGAACGGAGTGTCTAGACACTGGAATCATTCTTTTAATTTTTACACTTTGAGCTATTAGACATTATAATAGCCGGTGGGAAATAACATTTTGTACAAATAAAAAGACACGAAAAACATCAACAATTAAACGCCTGTCGTGGCGCAGAGGCACAAGCGTGCGGCTGTAAACGCAACAGGTTGTGGGTTCGATTTCCACTCCAGGAAGTGTTAGTATTTTCATGTGCTGGGTTTGGTTAAGTTAGGTTAAGCGCGGCGTTGAGTTCCGCCATTCAGAACGCAATGCCTCAATTCGGCGGAAAGTGGGAAATGAAAATCTTAAGGGAACGGAGTGTCTTAACACTAGGTTTTCAGGTTCCCTCTGTCTACCCCGCTATATGCAAGATACATGATACATACGTGAAATTAAAAAAAAAAACAAATTAAAATTACCTTTATGTAATTACAACCTGCAACTGTCAAACACAAAATCGTTCAAACTACTCCACTATACTCTCACCACTAAACAATTACACTATTCTTCCCAAGTACTACAAACGCAATTTCGCCTTTATAACGTTGACTTTAAGTCCTCGAAATAGCTTCAAAAATGAAGGTATCTTATAAAAGTTCGCGGTCAAAACGTCCGCATTGTTCCGCGTCATTTGTCATCACTTCACTCCACCGTCACCGTCAGAGGGAGAAGACATTTTCTAGATAATGACGTCATTAAGAGACCAAGGAAATACGTAATAGTGGTTTTTCTGGCCAGCAATCATGGGACCTTTGTGTATTTAATACGATTTTTTAACGCACCTGTTTTATTCTTTATATATTAAGTTATAAAATTGTATGGTAGAAATAGTTTTGTATTGGAAATTTTGTTGCTTGCTTCAGGTCTTACTTAGTAGGGAAGTCAGGTAATAGTCAGAAATCGAGACATGTTAAGTGGCGAAATTTAACGGGAACTGGAGAGGATACGGCTTCGATTCCACCTAGGAATTGGGAATGGAAATGGAATGGAATTTAAATTCAAATTCAAATTAATTTTATCATCCTGCATTGATAAAATGGGAATTATTTTCATTTTCCCACTTTGGTAAGTCAAATCGAGGCGTTGAGTTCTATCACTCATTCTATTTTTAAAAGATGCAAAAAGTTGAGAATAGAGTATTTCTAAAATGTATCCGTCTATTCCGCCAAATGAATATATAAAAAATGGAAAACAAAAAAAAAAACTATCTGATGATGGAAACAAAAAAAATATATATTATCTGATTTTTTACAAAATTGAAATTCATCAAGGCAGCACGGTATATGGTAGGTACATCCCCTTCCGTGTCATCGCTACATAGTATATCCCATTTATGTATTCCAATTTTCGTCCATCTAAACCTAACGAAACCTAACTTTGAGTATTGCTTACTCGTTTACCTGTTCTTGTCTGCCTGCTTGCCATTTGGCATGTAGTGTAAGAGAGTACTAAGAGAGATTTTTCCAAAATTCTTACCCAAACAGACAACAACTATCATGATTTAACGTTTTAAAATCGATACTTCAGAAGACAGAAGTAAAATAACATAATAAGTATAAATACTATTTAATAAAACACATATCGATCTTCAAATCTATTTTAAAATGTAACCACGCCAAAAATCCGTGCTCGTAGCGACAATTTTTCATAAAAATATTTAAAACTTTTAACGTTCTTGATAACAAGAAAAGAAAAACTACATTTCCAAACAAAATTGCAGCAAGTAACTTTCAACCGAAGTCTAAACTAGCAAGTGCAAATCGGAACAAACTTAGCGCTAAGAAGTCGACCTGAAAAGTGTTGCATCTTAGCTTGGAAGCCAGGAATTCTAAATACGACCACAATTTGCGGCGCTTACATATTGAACGGGAATAAGCATTTCCAATAAGATTCCTCTTATATTCCTTCCCTGTTATATTTGTCTTAAGGCAGTTTTTTTTTTAGTAGATTTTTATTTTAGTACATATGTAGTAATAAAATTGTTTACGTGCATGATCTCTCAAACGAATGCAAACTATCATATTTAGATATTGCTTACCTAATTAAATGTTTATCATTGCAGTTCCTAAGGGCATCCTTTATAACCGCAGCAAAGTATATAGCAAATAGGGTTGGAGCCATTACACAGCCTTGTTTCACTCCGCTTGTTACCTTAAACTGTTCTGTAAAGTCATCAAATATTTATACTTATTCACTTCCATACTCCTGCTCTGGTCAGGCAAAGAGGGGCGTTGACTCCCGCCAACATACAATGAAATTTGAGTAAAAAGCGAAGATTGAAAGTATCACATAATATCATAACACTAGGTTCTGTTTATCTACCCTACTATGCAAAAAAAGCGCGAAGTTCAGAAAATTAGTTTGGCCGTTTAAAATCTTTATTAATAGGTATACGAATACAGCAATCGATAATAACTAGTTACTTATTAAATTACGCAAAAAATACAGAAAATCTTTATTAATTGAATCTGTTATCCTGATGTGTAAGTTATATTGCTGTAAAGTTCCTGTTAGATAGATGGTTTCAGTAGCTTTATGTGAAAAAGTAACTAATATCAATCCGTCTTCAGAAACATACATATTAATAATATATGTTGAATTAATTATTGTATTTACAAGTAGATGGTTTTCCCCTTTTCCCCTTTCCCACCCATCCTTTCCCCAAAATGTGGTGGTTCCGATAGCGGACTACTATAATGTCCTTCCCTTCCATCTGTATCCTCTAGGTCGGCAACGCATCTACAACATCTCTGGTGTTTTAGATGTCCATGGGCGAAGGTAACCACTTACCATCAGGTGGTCCTTCTGCTCGTTTGCCATCCACTATCCATAAAAAAAAGATGACCTAAAAATAACCTTATTAATACACTAGACAGCGCCTAGATTTCACTAAATAACATATGGGAAAAACTGAAAAAGAGCGCCTAGCACTCAAAATTTTATAGTGCAAATAGAAACGTAAGGCAATTAAACGTTCACCGAGATATTAACGTTTCAACGTTACAACCATTGTGCCGCTAACTAAGTGTGTTTGCTCACTTCTATTCAAATAGCAACAATGAAAGCGAGTTGAATAAAAGACCTAAATACACAAGTCTTTAAAGGCAGTGTTTAGTTTTAAGTGGACAGTTCCGATCATTTTGTTTTTGTTTCTTGTTTATAATATCGTTTATTTATATTCACCCTATTGTGGGCTTGTTAATGTGTTATATGTGACGACCGAACCCAAGGAGAATGTATTACGTAATAATTATATGACTTTTCTATATTAAATATCAAATTTGATTTGTGATTTTTTTAGTAAAACTAGCATTACTATAGGGCTAAGGTTAAGCAGTTAAAAAGATCCACGAACAGATGCTATATATCACTGAAATGCGTAGGGCAAGAAGAACTCTTAGTACCCGTAAATGTCAACTCATTGAACTCATAGTAGGAAAATTTAAAGTTGCACCCATAACTAAAAAACTGCCAAGCACAAGCTGCTCAAACGTCATGAAAATTAATACGAAAGACAGATTGAAATATAAATTGAAAGATAGAATAGAATTGTAAAAAAGTGCCTTTCCGTAAAAAAAATAGGTGCCTTTCCATGAAAGGGAAGTAAAAAGAGATGCAGGGACAGACCTAAAATCCTAGAACCCTGGAGCTCGGTGGTCTCCAATAAATGGGCTGTCCAATGAAAGGTCGTAATGACATGCGCGAACGATATTGTGGCGTCTTATTTTGGTGAAGATGGTTTTTTGTTGCGTATTGGGCTTATTTCCGGTGATTCCCACCATATCATCCATCCTTAACGCATATACACTTTCCGCACAGGTGGTCTGCGTAAATTTCATTTCGCAGCAACACAAAAAAGGACCTCAAACTATCTGGTAGGCAAGTGTTGAAAAGGATATGAAAAGACTTGGTCTCACGTGGATCATACGAGTCAATGAACTACATGGCGCCGCATGATAAGGAAAACCAATCCAAGGTTACGGATGAAAGTGATGACAAACAGGATGAAGACATACATATGAATTTGTAAGTACATATACATGTAGCAAGAGGTTTTCTTTTAATTGTCAATGAATATATACATATATTACGAATTAAAATCATTAATATTGAAAAAAATCTAAATTTAACGAGAAATTCTAGTCACCAACCGTTCAGCAAATTCCTAATATTTAAGACCCAAACTATTTATTGTTTATATAAAGGAACACATTAAATATGCATATATTACCATTATTCACAAAACAATTTTACGCATACCCTAGCACGTGCTTAAGTTTCATACGCGGCTGTTATCCATAAAATATAATACACCAGATGAACGTCAAACGGGTAAGCAGCAAACTTTTGAAAGTGTGAAGTGAATGCGTCCCAAGTAGTCGATAAATCATTGTTCCTAAAGCTTAGGGATGGTACACTGGGCAACCCGAGAAGAGTTCCAATATTATAAAATAACCTTAATACTTATAATAATAAGAACTAGACACTATGTGGCTCACTGTACAATATCGGCCTAAATAATGTTATCAGGATGTAAGCAAGTTTAACAAAGGATGGTTTTGCAAAGTAAAAGCAAAAACAGCGGTCCGTAACATTATCTGGCATATTTTTTTTTGTTTTTTGATTGATCTTTTCATATCAATTTACTTTATTAACTGTAAGGGAAAATATTAGTAGCTACATATTATGTTTTCATTATCTAATACTAGATTTTGCCTGTAACTTTCAACGCTTCTAGATTATATTTATAAGCTTCTTCACGCTTTTTCTCGCATAACAAGGTAATTAGGGAGTATGTAATGTCAACTGTACTGCTTTTCGATAAATCCTATTTTTGGGCTCGAATCCACGATCTACGGCTTGGTGATCAGAGTCACTAGCCTAGTCGTTCTAGTTCTAGTGACGATCGTACGGGGCTTATGTCCATACTAATATATGGCGAGTGTTCATAATATAATCGCCATCGTGTCAATCGTGGCAAGACAAAGCATGGCAACGATTTCCACCACTCAGCACACAACGCGTCAATTCGACGGAAAGTGAGGAACGGAAATGTAAAAAGAGAACGGAATGTCTTAACACTAGGTTCTCAGGTTCCCTCTGCCTAGCCTGCTATATGCGGGATACAGCGTGAAGCTAAAAATACCTAAATGAGAATGAAAGTGTGAGAGTAACGTGAGGTAGACCTCACGTTACTCTAATCACACCACATTATATTATAATTAAGTAATTAATATGTTAGTACGCCAGTCGGTGGCGCAGAGACACAAGTGTGCGACTGTAAAGCGACAGGTTGTGGGTTCGATTCCCACTCCAGGAAATGAAGTATTTTCATGTTCTGGATTTGGTTACAAGGCAAAATGCGGCGTTGAGTTCCGCCACTCAACACGCAATGCCTCAATCTGGCTGAAAGTGGGGAACTGATTTGTTGAAAGAGAACGGAGTGTCTTATCACTAGGTTCTCAGGTTCTCTCTGCCTACCCTGCTATATGCGGGATACAGCGTGAAGTTAAAAAAAAATGTTAGTAGTAAATATCACGTAATAATCATAGGATTATGTTTGGATAAATAATAATATATGATTATTATATTTAATTAGAGAAGAAAATTTATGGCGTTGTTAGTATAAATGATGTTATTGCGACAAAACAATTGTTCAACATAATCCTGTAATGTATTCTGTCGATCTCTTTCTAAAATTTTGTGGTATATTTGTTATTTTGTGTGTTAGTAACCAATTTCAAAAAAGAAGGTCGTTTTCAACTATTTTTTACTGAGTGAACCGATTATGATGGTTCTTTTTTATGATACCTATGTGTGTTCCTGCTTCTTATGAGTGGTGGGAAAGTGTTAAACGGAAATGTTAAATAAAACGGAGTGTCGTAACACTATGTTCTCAGGTTGACACTAGGTTCTCTCTACCTACCTTAGGTAGAACCTAGCTTTGTAGGAATACGTATAAGGCTACAAAAAATAATAATTATATTTTTTTTTTAACTTAGGTAGGGTAGACAGAGAGAACCTGGGAACCTAGTGTTAAGACACTCCGTTATCTTACAACAATTCCGTTCCCCACTTTCCGCCAAATTGAGGCATTGCGTGTTGAGTGGTGGAACTCAACGCCGCGCTTTGCCTTGTTACCAAACCCAGGAAATGAAAATAATAACATTACACACACACAGTATTACACTACTGCGGTTATTATCGTGCAGTGTTTCTGATGTAGTACATAATAAATAATAAATAAATTTAAAAGAAATAAATTTCCTGGAGTGGGTATCGAACCCACAACCTGTCGTGTTTACAGTCGCACGCTTGTGCCTCTGCGCCACGACAGGCGTTAGGCATTAATAATTATAATAACATAACGATTTTGATATTATATATGATATTATTTTATGTAATATTTTCCTCACTGTAACTGCAAAATCATAAAATATTCTGCCATGTGATATTCATAATTTAATCATACCGTTCTTAAACTTCCATTTACTATGAAAACGGCGAATTAATTTTTTAATAACACGCTAGAGAAACTTCGTCTGCAGTTAGTTGCATTTCCCTTTGAATTTTATCTATAAGAAAAATGTTTCAGAGTTATTTTGTTATTCCTTACTTTAATTCAAATGTTTCTACGTGCATATATAAATAGTTGTGTATTGTTATGAACCTGCGATATGTGAAATAGGCAGAGAGATTAGTGACTTAACATTCTCGCTCGCCGTCTACAAATTTTCATATTTCAAGCAATCAGCACTAGTATTTACGGGAATCAAACCCTTAACCCCTTCCCTTACGATTTAATTTCGAATAATTTATTTAATTTTAATGCAACTCTGTGCGGGTGTTATCAGAAAATAAAACTAAAATATTTTAACTTTAATGAGTATATTTATAAAAATATGGATTTTATTTAACTTGTAGAAAAACATATTTATAAAATAATGACAAAAGTATAATTTGGCACAGAAAATGTTTGCGGGCGACACTCGTCATTCCCACTTAGAGGTTAACTATCGCTTGTATGCCTCACGTCATGTTAGTATCGTATATTAATTCAAATCAAATCAAATCAAAATATTCTTTATTCAAATAGGCTGTTATAAGCACTTTCGAATCGTCAATTTACAAAAGATGGCAGTCGTGTCAGTCCTAACGGGAGCTACCACCGGCTCGGAAGGCAGTTCTACTGAGAAGAGCCGGCAAGAAAAAGTTACTCTTTTCAAATAAAATTTTACAATAAACATACAACTAAAGGGTGTCCCAAAATGAACGCAAGATTTGACTTTGCCGCCATTTGCTATTATATTCATTATTCATTCGCTATTAAAAGACTAAAATGGCATTTTCTATTTAATTCAAATCTTGCGTTAATTTTGGAACACCCTATATGATGAGTCTTCCGGGTGAGTCAATAGCATTTAATTCCACACATTGATACAATAATGTGATATTTATTATCACAATATTATTATTATATTTTATTCATAATTTTATTTTCAATAAAGTTACTTTAAAAATAATTTACTCCATAGAAAAAATAGTGGGCTAATTAAACAAGCAACGTTAGCAAAAACTTACGTAACGTAACGTAAAGTTCTGATAGAAGACGTCGAAGTAAGATGATAAAACGTTCATATTTCGTAAATTATCTATTTATCGTAAAAACTTTTGCTATACTATAATATCTTAAGTTTGTTACGACTTCACTGAAATTTTAAACTTTTATACACACCTATATAAGAAACAACTTGCGTTTTATTTGTATTTGTTTTAAAAACTGACTTCAAAAATAGGAGGAGGTTTGCAATACGACTGTATTTCGAGGCAAAGCGCGGCGTTGAGTTCCGCCACTCAGCACGCAATCCCTCAATTCGGCGGAAAGTGGGGAACGGAGTGTCTTAACACTAGGTTCCCTCTGCCTACCCAGCTATATGCGGAATACAGCGTGAAGTTATGTATGTATGTACGTATGTGTATGTATTGAGTAGTAGTTTTAATAATAATTTTAACAAGTGTCAACGTAATTATGTTTATATGTAACTCAATTTTGTTCCGAATTATTTTTTTTTAATTAGCCTTACTGTTCTAGAAGCGTAGATTTTAATCGGTACATTCATAATTTCTTTACATACGCTCATAGTAAAAATTTAGGTGGAAAAATTTAGGTGGTGAATTTTGGTAGAGATTCGTCCTCCATCTGGCTCGCGACCACTATCATGTCAAAGACGAACCGCCAAATATCGTATGATGTGTTCCGGTTCGATGGCATGTAAGCCAGGTTTTCCCCTTTCCCATACATCCTTTCCCCAAAATGTGGTGGTTCCGATAGCGGATTACTACATTGACCTCCCCTTCCATCAGTATTCTCTAGGTCGGCAACGCATCTACAACATCTCTGGTGCTGTAGATGTTCATGGGCGAAGGTAACCATTTACCATCAGGTGGTCCTTCTGCTCGTTTGCCATCCGTTATCCATTAAAAAAATATATTCATTCATATTATGAACTTACATAAATCATTTACTTCATTCAGATGTATAAATTTACACCATTAAGGTACAACTGGAAAGCGTTTATATATACGCTTTGTGGTTACAGGTACGATGATTTTATGAGTAATTTTATAAGTACCTAAAAAAAAATAATTTTCTTGTCCAAGAATGTGAACAAAATATAAACTGGATCCTTATATGAAACCCGCGCTTGACCTTTACTCAGAGACTCGAGAAGTTTGTTTAGGCAACGGTTGTTTATGTTGTCTGTACATAAAAGGAAATATGACAAGTTTCTTCGCAACATACGAGATTATGAATATACAGGGTGCGGCGCGGAAACTTCCTGATTTGTATTTAGCACCAAGTAGCCAGATGTGGTAGGAAAATGGCGGGGAGTATTTCATATGAAAGGCAAGGTCATGAAGTTTTATTTCCCGCCTAGTCAGTGTCCACTATGCATTGGACAAGTGAACACCTTGCGTTTGCCCTCGAGGCGTATTTTTCTAATGGCTGTTGCATTATCGCTACTCAACGAGCATTCCGTACTCGGTTCCGTATTCGTCCTTCAGGTCCGGCTCCTGATCGGAAATCGATTGTTACGTGGGTGAACACATTAAGGGCAAGTGGAAGTGTGAATAAAAATGAGTCTGGAGGTCGGTGGACTGTCACTACACCCGAAAACGTAGAGAGAGTTAGACTGTCATTTCTGCGTTCTCCAAACAAATGATTGACGCCTTTTTTCTGCCAATACCGGCTAAAATGAATATCAGGGATGTCTGGTTGCAACAGGATGGAGCCACGGCCCACACAGCGCGATGTTCAATGGATTTTTTGAGACAACATTTTGCAGAGCGTCTCATCTCCTTGAGAGGTGACCTTCTTTGGTCGGCCCGATCCCCCGATTTGGCTCTGTGCGACTTTTTTTGATGGGGTTATCTTAAATCAATTGTTAACAATGACCGTCCAAGAACCCTACCTCATTTAAAGAACATCATACGTCAAGCCATCGCCAACATACCCGTCAATATGCTTCAGCGAGTTGAACGGAACTTCAAAAATCGACTAACCCAATGTATTGACAATGAGGGCTGTCATTTGTCCGATGTCATCTTTAAAACTAAGTGATATGAAAATTCGTGTAATGCCTTTTACAATAAAATTTATATAATAATGATATCTTTATTAGTTCTTTTTCTATTGAGCTTTTTAATCAGGAAGTTTCCGCGCCGCACTCTGTATATGTTCTGTGTTTTTTGTAAAATATAAAAAAAAATGAATATTAAAAAAATAATAAAAAAAAATTTAATTGTTATTTGGCGATGCTGTCTTGGAATATCGTTTAGTACTACTCTTATATTTCGTGTTATGTGGCGGAACTCAACGCCGCCGGAGTGGAGAGATGAAAATAGTTTAAATATACCCCCGTGGGAATCGAATCGACAACTAACCGCGTTCTCAGTTAGATACTTACCCACTGTGCCAAGATAGCTTCTTAAAATTGAACATACCATCAAGCAGACAGATATATGTATGTACGTGTGCGTATAATGTTTTTTTAACTTCATTCCGTATCCCGCACATAGCAGGGTAAGCAGAGGGAACCTGAGAACCTAGTGTTAAAACATTCCGTTTTATTAAAATTTTCGTTCCCCACTTTCCAAAATTGAGGCATGTCCTAACACGCCTTAATTTTGTACACTTGTTGTGTATGGTGTCTACTTATAGCGGAACTCAACGCCGCGCTTTGCCTTGTTAGCAGAGCGAGGAAATGAAAATACTAAATATGAATTAATATAAATATTTAACATTTCCATTACCTTGAGTGGGAATCAAACCCACAACCTGTCGCATTTCCAATCGCACGCTTGTGCCTCTGCGCCACGATTGGCACTGTATGACTATATTTCATTATGAAAAAAATACACGCATAAAAATATTGTAATTAAAACCAGAGCAATTAGAAGTCTCGCGCAGATTACTAGAGACTCTTCAAGCAAAAGATTAAAAAATCGAACTTTTTATAAATTATTACTAAGAAGATGGTGTAATTTGAGCGCTCTTTAAAATTAACCTCATTAAAGCCATTAAAGCTACGTTTTTAAAACTAGTTCCAAAGGCGAATGCCATGAAGGACAAACTTCATATGTCATTTAAAAAGGCGACGGTAAAAAAGAAATACATCTTTGGTTTTCTAAGTTTCTTATAATTATAAAATAAATTTTAAACTAGATACTGTAGAAAACTTTATAATTATATTGAATATAAAAGTTTATCCATATTATGAAATAAATAAGACTTTAAGAGAAAAGTTTTATCTGTTCTGTGCATCCCTTCCCATTTCATATGTTCTCTCCTCTACCTAATGGCTACCTGGAAGAGGTCGCTCTCTTAGCGATAAGGTCTCCCATTGTACTATTATAAATATTAAGATCTTTTTATTTTATATCTTTCTGGTGTGCAATAAAGAGTATTCATTATTATTATTTGTATCTCATTATAAATTCTCGGGTTCATAGGAACCCGGTCCTTTGGAAGGCTTGCGTGGGGACACAGGTCCAACACGTAGAGGCCCCTTTGAGACAACAATATTTTTAATCTGACGCATTGACCGGGATCCATATCTGAGTAACTATAGGTAATTGCTCAAAGATGGTCACCGGTCAATGCGTAGGAGCTATGGAACATATGAAAAACTAAAATAGGGCTATGGAATGGAGTTTGGATGGACTAAGTACTGGGCTATCGATTGAGACTACCGGACGTCCGCCTTTTCAAGTCTCAAATTGAAAGGTTAGCGGACGGTGACTCGCCTCCCACTAGATGGTCCCCCACAAAGCGGCGTAGTGCCTTGGGCGCAACATCGATGTGTTCGGCTAAGGGTGTCGAGAGGTGTGCACCGGTTTCACCATCGCGAGAGTGCTCGTGAGCGGGTTTCCCCGTTATGTTATTTTATTATTATTATTATTAAAATGCACTAAGAAGTAGCATTATTACTAATATCTCAAAAAAGTACTCTTCGATTCTTAACTATTTTTAAATAAAATTACATCAAAAGCACTAGTTTTCATATAAAAAAAGAATCATCAAAATCGGTCTACCCAGTAAAAAGTTACATGTTGAAACTTAAAAAAAAAACTCCAATTGAGAACCTCCTCCTTTTTTAAACTCGGTTAAAACGAAGCTTAAAGCAGTAATAGTAAACGAACATTAAATGATAAATGAGAGGAAAAGAAGAAAAATATTTATGCTAATATTATAAATAACGTCTGTCGTGGTGAAGAGGCACAAGCGACTATGAACGCGACAGGTTGTGGGTTCGATTCCCACTCTAGGAAAAGTAAAATCTTAGTATTTTGTGATTGGGTAACAAGGCAAAGCGCGGCGTTGAATTCCACCACTCAGCACGCAATGCCTCAATTCGGTGGAAAGTGGGAACGGAGTGTCTTAACACTAGGTTCTCAGATTCCCTCTGCCTACCCTGCTATATGCGGGATACAGCGTGAAGGTAAAAAAATATATAAATAGGGGCCATCGTGGCGCAGTGGAACAGTATCTAACAGTAAATATGATAAGTTGTGGGTTCGATACCTATTCAGGGGAATGATGTTATTAAAATTATTTTCATTTCTACTCTCTGGCAATACAAAACGTTGCGTTACCACTGAACACATAATGTTTGGAATTCGGGTAGAAAGTGGAGTGTCTTGTCACTCTCTACCCCGCTATACAAGAAAAAGCGTGAAGCGACAGCTATAAATAGTTTGACAGATGATTGTAAATCGTCCTCACCCATCCTCTAGTAATTACCTTATTAATCAAATCTTTCGGCGAAAATATTTCAAATATCTTATTACTAATTAATTAAAACTAATTTCGCCTCATGTTTCAAACTAAATCTTTTGAAATATTTAATTAAAAGAGCTGCCTGTGTCTTGTGAATCAAAGAGCCCGTTTAAGGTGAGAACAGTTGTTTACTGCCTATTCATTAACATTGCAGTTACTTGAGATTATCTTTAATTATTTTTGCTTCTATATTATTTTATATTAAAAAGCAGCCGCGCGCTTTAATCGATAGCAGGGTAATCAAAGAGAACTTAGTGTCTGAACACTCCATTCGCCTTATCTCACTTGAGGAAATGATATTATATATATTGTTTTTTTTTATTTCACAGCTTTGGTAAGACAAAGCGCGGTGTTGAATTCCGTCACTCAGAACGCAATATCTTAATTTCAGGCGGAAAGTGGAGAGCAGAGTGTTTTGTCACTAAGTTCTCTCTGACTACCCTGTTATAATAGGGACAAAGCGTGAAATTCTTATTAAAATTTTAATTGAGCTTCACGCTGTATCCCGCATATAGCAGGGTAGGCAGAGGGAGCCTGAGAGCCGACGTGTTAAAACACTCCGTTCTCCACTTTCCGCCGAATTTAGGCATTGCGTGCTAAGTGGCGGGACTCAACGCCGCGCTTTGCCTTGTCAATAGCCTAGGAAAAGTAAATACTAAACTTTCACATTTCCTGGAGTGGAAATCGAACCCACAGCCTTTCGCGTTTACAGTCACACGCTTTTGCCTCTGCGTCACGACAGGCGTCAAAAAAATAAAGTAGGTGAAAAAAACACTTTTTAACACACACAAGGTAAATAATTTTAAATTCAATTACAATTATAGTTAGACACAGCGAAGCCGTAGAAACATAATTATGTTCAGTGAAAGATACTTGTGTAGTTAAATGCACTGCTGAACTTAAAGCAAAACGTTATTTCACTTGCATAATTTCTTGCTCTAAGTGTCTGCAAAATATTCAAATTATTTTTAAACGTATATTTTATTTGAACCTATGATTTATTTTTATTAAAATTAAGCTAGTGGTCAACGTGGGGTGGAAAAGCTACTGTGAACACGACGGTAGGGGGTACGATTCTTACTTAGAGAAATTATTATATTTAAATTATTTTTAATACCTCACTCTGCTAGCATAACTCGCGGCGTTGAGTTCCGCTAATCAACATGTAATATCTCAAATTTCAAAGGATAACGAAAAATAAAATGGTTTTACCCTAGTATTACTTTCTGCCTATTCCGCTATGAAACGGATAAAAAATTAAGCCATTTTGCAATATTACATTTGAAATTGTCACTTTAATTACACGTACTAGTGTCCCCTTTAACGCGGTAACAACGCGTTGCCTAGCATACATATACGTTATATGTCACTTTATATAAGCGTGGATATCAAACCATGACAGTGTCTGTACCATTTATTTTATTAATTTAATATATGTTTTATGCTTTATTTTAAACATTTATTATCATTCTGCACTCCTTCGCTAAATAAACTATAAGTGTGTCAAGTTTGATGCTCCTCCATCCGCGTAATTTTCGCAAGAAGGGGTAAAAAATTTTTGCTACACGTATTAATATATACATATAGCGTAGTGTACTCGTACCATAAGGTTGTAGTAGCAAATGCACGCAAAACTATAGAAAAGTGAAAAATAGAGAACCAAGTGAGTTATCCTAAGCAATATTTTTTCTCTATACGATATCACCATTTGATATCAGAGAAATGCAAAAATAATAATCGCATTATATGTGGATATTTGCCCACCATACATACATACATACATACATAGCTTCACGCTGTATCCCGCATATAGCAGGGTAGGCAGAGGGAACCTAGCGTTAAGACACCGTTCTGTGCCCCACTTTCTTTCTGCCGAATTGAGGCTTCGCGTGCTGAGTGGCGGAACTCAACGCCGCGCTTTGCCTTTGTTACCAAGCCCAGTATATTTTTTTTGTCATTTCTACTATGAATTATACAGGATTAGGTAAATATAAGGCTACGTTTTCCACTTTCCGATCATATAAAGTGCCCTAATAGGGAAATATCTTAACTGTGATTAACGCAGCTCCCAAATTATATTAAAATCGACTACAACCATATGCAATCAGGAACATAACAACTCTACCATAAAGGATCTATAATTTATTTAAAAAAAACGTTCAAAATCTTTAATCGAGTTACAGTATAAAGCCACGAGCTGACAATTTTTATTATAACCATGAGTGATTCGATTAGTGTTTTAGAATTTTGAACCAGTCGTGCATGCAAATCTGCAGTCAAACACAATTCAGATATATTGGAAACGACGATTATATAAAATGTAAGTTTTTTTTAAACAAAAAAACTACAATGCATCAATTGATTCGATTTCACGCTTTATAGTGTGAGTTTTGAGTATAATAACATTTTATGCCATAGATTACCATTTTTTAATAAATATATTTATTTAATTTTAAATATTTCATCACTAATATGCAATGTATGTTCTCATAACTTTACTTACAATTTCTCGTTTCTTCCGCGGAGTATGGTCAGAGAGAGTCTAGTGTCGAAAGCCACCGGTCTCCACTTTCTGCTAAAACTCGAGACATTGCGCATTGAGTGGCGGAACTCAACCCGTTTGACTTACCTAAGAAGAGATGGGGTTAAAATACAATTCCACTCCGCCGCTGAGTAACGTCCCTTAAGAGGCGTGTATTCTGGTAGTTAGGTGGTATGAGGTTCAAGACGAACCGCCAAATATTTAATGTGTTCCGGTTCTTTTCATTCGATGACATTTGTCCGTTCTATGACATGTAAGCCAGATTCCGATGGTGGACTGTCGTGACCAATATATTGTCCCCTTCCGTCTACACACTCTAGAAAGGCAACGCATATACATCTCTAGTATTGTAGATGTCCATGGGTAACCACTTACAATCAGCCGATCCTTCTACTCGTTTGCCGTCTCTGATCATTAAAAAAAACGAAAAATTAATTTAAATATAAATCATTCCCCTGAATAGGAACCTGCAACTATCACTTTCAGAGCCAACCGCTATTCCACTGAGCCATGATGACCTCTATTAAAATTTAAAATACACAACTTATAACTAAATTAGAACATCGCGTGATTACCATTTAGTATTTATATAAGAAAAAGGAATGCCTACAAGATGACGTTTGCAAAATTCTTGCTGACTAAAGCGCCATTATTAGTTTTTCTTTAATTAAACAGTTCAGTGGATCGGAGAAATTCGTTAAGGGGTCAATTGTGTCAGTCCAGCGAAACCTTTTTTGTACCTAAATTATAAGTTTTTAAGGAAAAATTGAATATCAGCTTTGGAAATTCTTGGAAATATACAAAATTTATACTTGAGTTTAATATTATATTGATATCTTACTGTTCAAGAATTTACCTTTATATGGACGTCCTATTATTTTTATATATTTTTAAAATGTTTAGAATTATTTCAAATTGTTAATTGTTGAAGTTTTAATCTAACTTTATTTTTTATTTAACTTTATTCTTGTTAAACAAACTAAAAAATTAAAAATCTTTTTAGGTTTTATTTTAGTTTTTCCATGAGGTATTGCGATTGTCCAGTCAAACTTATACAAGAAATAATAAAAGATTGAGAGTAATAGTTTTACTAATCATGATATCATAAAAGTTATATCATTGAATGGAAAAAAATGGTTTTTCGAGATATTGAGTAATAAATAGTGGAACTCACTGCCGTAACACATATTACCAGAGACTGACAGCGCCACGATGACTACAAGAGAAGAAGAAACTCCTTAGCAATTCATGAATTTACCGTGCCCATCGCGTTCCAGAGAGAGGAGTTTGGAGAGTGCCCATAGGACTTACGAACCAAGTAAAGGTTTATGGAGACCTTTTTTTTTAGCTTCACGCTGTATCCCGCATATAGCAGGGTAGGCAGAGGGAACCTGAGAACCTAGTAAGAAGATAAGACAATCCGTTTTCCCCTTTCCACTGAATTGAGGCATTACGTGCTGAGTGACGGAACTCAATGCCACGCTTTGCCTTCTTACCAAACCCAGGAAATTAAAATAGTAAACTTTTATATTTCCTGGAGCGGAAATCAAACTCAGTACCTGTCGCGTTTACAGTCGACTTTTAAAATGCGCATTACAATTTCCTCCACTGTCTGCGCTCCTCTTTCTACTTAACCAAATTTAAAAATATCCTTCTAATGGCCCTTATAGATTAGATTTATATAATCACTAAAAGTTACTGTAATAGATATGTTTTATGTAAAATACAAAGTCGTGTCGTTGGACAAGTAATTTTTCTTTGAGACACAAGAAACTTTCTTCATTTTCAAAGTTAATTAAAAATAACAAACACTAACTTAATATTCTTGTTAAAGAAACGAGCGTGAAGTTTTTACTTTACGTAGAAAGACTTAGTAAACCTAAGTACTTTTATTTTCACCCCCTAATTAGCAAACTTAAAAATACTAATGTCCCCGTTGACGCGTTAATAACACGTCCTAGCAACGTATGTATGTCACTTTATATAAACATGAATGTCAAACCATAGTAGTGTGTGTAACATTTATTTTATTAATTTTATATATTTTTTTTATGTATTATTTTAAAAAGATACTATCATTCTGCACTCCTTTGCTATATAAACTATAAGAATGCCAAGTTTCATGCCATTCCTCCGTTCACGTAACTTTCGTAAAAAGGGATCCAAAGTTTTTGCTTCACGTATTAATATATAGATACAAAATAACACATACGAACTGTTAAACATACATGTAAAAATGAAAAGAGCAACTAAGGCTTTAGAATTTTGATAATTAATATTTTGACAGAAAAAAATAAAACCAACTTTAAATAAAATGTATCATTTTAAGTGTCAAAATTAAAATTATTACGAATAACTCAAAAACCACTCGTTAGACCTTAACTAAATTTCAATGGGACCTCATCAAAAGTACTAGTTATCATAAAAAAATAAATCTTCAATATTGGTTGACCCAGTTAAAAATTATGCGGTATACATATAAAAATACAGTCGATTTGAGAACCTCCCCTGTTTTGGGAAGATTGAAATATTCTTGTAAATTAATTGATTGAATTATAAATTCTATTTATTGTATTATTTAAACTTATAGTTATAACCTTATTTTCAGTAGAGTTCATAATATTTTAATAGAGTTCATAATTGAGTAATAGATATGACCCCATTAATTAGGATCGTAAAGCTACTTTTGTATCTTAAGTTGTTACTTAAGATACAAAAGTAGCTTTACGATCCTAATAATAAAGCGATATTGGTATATCGCATAAGCATTTTTTTTTTCAATTACCTAGTGTTAAGGTATTGCACATTTACAGGTTAAATGTTGGAACTCAACTCAGAGAAGAAAAATAAAAATAATATAAATATTTTTTTAGCTTCACGTTGTATCTCGCAATATCAGGGTAGGCAGAGGAAACCTGATAACCTAGTGTTACGTCACTACGTTCTCATAACATTACCGTTCCCCACCCTCCGCCGAAGTGAGGCGTTGCGTGCTGAATGGCGGAACACAACATTGCAGTTTGCCTTATTACCAGAGCCTTTGCTCTAAATGAAAATACTAAATAATATAAATACTTAACATTTTCATTTCGTGGAGTGAGAATCGAACCCAATAACAACAACAACCTATTGAGTTTAGAGTCGCACGCTTCTGCCTCTGCGTTACGAAAGGCATCGAAATGTAAATATAATCTTATGAAGGTACATAACCTTACATAGGTACGTCATAAAAAAAAATATATAAATTATGTATTTTAGTAAGCATCAGCATACATACTAGATATATATAGTTTTTGTTAATATATATAGATATCGTACGCTTTATTTTTTATTTACGCTTAATGGAGACCATAGTGGTGCAGTAGAACGCGATAGTTATAGGTTCAATCTCGGAGAAAAGGTTATATATAAATTATTTCCATTTCCTTATTCTGGTAGATAAACCATGGTAAGATAAAACACGGCGTTGTGTTCCGTCACTTAGCACGCAATATCTCGATTTAGGACGTAAATTGAAGAACGGACAATCTTGACAGTAATCTCTCTAACTGTTATATTAAATAAAGTGTTAAGATAAAATAAGCCTCGCTGTTACCATAGAATCTGGCTTAAAATATTCAAATATTTTGGTAGTTTCCATTACAGCTATAAAATATGATCCTCGTGTTATTACTTATCCTTCATCCCGCCAGGCCCAAGGGAACTCTAAATCGTACCCCGTCTCAACATCGAACATCCTTGAATCTCAGAATACTGCCTAAAGATATTAAAAAAACAAATATATGATTTTAATATGTTCAGGCCATCGTGGTGCAGTGGCATCCGACAGTAAACGTCGTGGATTCGGTTTGCGCCAAGAAAAATTAATATATTTAAATTATTTTGATTTTCCCAACATGGTAGGACAAAGGGCGGCATTGAGTTCCGCCATTTAACATGAAATATCTCGATTTAGGGCGGAAAGTGGAGAACAGAGTGTCGTGATACCTGGTTTTATCTGACTACCCTGCTTCTAATTATGTTAGAAGATGTTTTAAGACTCCAATGGATGTGTCCATTTTGATATGTGTCATCACACTATTTCAATCCTTATTCGAATTAAAGTCAATATATAAAATATTTTACACTCTACAAGCAATATCCTTAAATTCGTGGTAATAATATAGAATGAAGTGTCTTGACACTAAATTCTCTCTGATAATAATAAAGTAGGTAGGTTATGCGGAAAGCAACGTGAAAATGTATATATAGAGATAACAAAAGATTGCTTCCTCAAGGCAGTTTTGCTGTAAATTGGCTTATATTGGCTAATTAGAGATAAATTTTATAGTAGACTTGCTACAATAATGATAATTATGTATCGTTAAACCACATTTTTCTCTACAAATATTAATAAAAACTACAAAAACATGAACGGGAACGGAACGGAATTGTTGAAAGAGAATGGAGTGTCTTAACACTAGGTTCTCTGGTTCCCTCTGCCTACCCCGCTATATGCGGGATACAGCGTGAAGTTACAAAAACATCAGTGAATTCACAAAATAATATAGATTAAGGCATATAAGAGTAGACTAGCGTGGAGTATCTTGACTACCGCTCTCTATCCACATCAAAAGTGAAATGCGTATTAAAAAAAAAATTTATATAGCAGAAAATATATTCCAATATAAAAAAAAAACCATGTAAACAAATTTGACCTACATAGAAAAAGTTATGAAACAAAATTCGAACCTACATTTCTGACAGAATTATTCAATTCGTAAAGGTTTGAAATGAAAAGATACAAATTTATGAAATGGTCTAAAAAAGTTTTGCATCAATATTCATACTTTATTAATTTGTCTTTTTTGCGTGCCATCGCATATTGAGCGGCTCAGAGCAATTAGTGAAGAATGCTTGCGAATATCTACCGTCCATTTTACTGAATGGTACTATGAGGATCCTATTATTGAGGGAAAATTTAAATAGCCTTACGCTTTTAATGTAGGTACGAGTATATAATATTCTAGTAAAACTAACATATGTATGTATCTATAAAAAAACAATAATATAATAATAATAGCGAAACAAAGCGCGGTGCTAAGTTCCGCAACTCAGCACGCAATGCCTCAATTTGGCGGAAAGTGGGGAACGAAAATCTTAAAAGAACGAAGCGTTTTAACACTAGGTTCTCAGGTTTCCTCTGGTATGTGCGGGATACAACGTGAAGCTAAAAATAAATAAGTAAATGATCTATAAATTGTATTTATTATGTTAATAAACTGTACATACAAAACTCTTGTCTTACTGACTGACTGATATTGAACACACAGCCAAAACTACTAGACGTAGAAAACTGAAGTTTTGTACATTGGTTTCTTAGGAAGTATGGGAGAACTAAGAGGATTTTTCGAAATTCTTTTGAAATCGGTGCATAACGAAATTTTACGTATTTTTGAAAGCTAATATTTTTTCTAATAATATTTTTTTAAATATATGTAGGTCACATTTCTATCAAAATATTTCTATTTATATCCCCCCTATATTGCTTGCGTGTTCTCACTAAGTTAAACTCAATATTATTGCCTTCGTAAAATTGTATACGAGTGCATTACTTTTATTGCATACCTTTGTTTATCAAATCCTTCATGCAAGGATTTTTTACTAAGTATGCCTATAAAAGAATTAATAGATTTATTTATTTTTTTTTTTTGGAAAGGAAATAAAGAAGGGAATAGAATTGAATTTTCACAAGCTTGAGGTCATCGTGGACATCGTCTGACGCGATTGGGTGTGGGTTCGATTCCCACATGAGGGAATAAATATATTGAAACTATTTCCATTTCTTCGCTCTGATAGGACAAAGCGCGGTATTGAATTCCACCACTTAGAGATACTATACTTTTAAGTCTAAGCTCGCATTCCACAATTTTTTTTTCAATTTCTTTGTTTGCCTTAGAAATATTTTAAAAGGTATGCCAAAAATTTATTATCATTTACAAGAAGCAATATTTTATCTTATAATGTTTAAAAATTGATAATATAATAAAAAAACAAATAAATACTATAGATAACGCTACCTTACCTTACCTAACTTCACGCTTATCTTTAGCGGGGTAGTCAGAGAGAACGGAGCGCCAAACGCTACGGTTACGGCTGCATACCTCTTTCGCCTCATCCACAGTCATTAACCTCTTCATGCATGCCCTCCGGGGGGGGGTCCTCATGCTTTTTACGTGACCTTCCTCCATTCTCATTAATACAGTGTTCTCTTACACGCTACGTTAAGATAATTTCAATTTCACTAAGCAAACATAATTTTTAAATAGTTTTTTATTCCATTAACAAATTACTCGCGGCTGTCACTGGATGACTTTAATGAAAGTAATGCGCTTAGACAGTATTTACAAGGTTTTAGAAATTTTAATATTTCATAATAATTAATTGTTTAAATTTTAATTATAATTTTAAATTTCTATTGTAGACTGTGTCTTTAATTTGATGTTAAAAGTATAATAGTAACTCATTTTATAAAGATACTGGTTTCTAAGATATAACATCTATATCACGCGATACCTCAAGTTGAGGCGAGAAGTGGTAAATAGAGTGCCTTAATACTAACATAGGTTCTCTGGTTCCCTCTGCCTACCCTATTATGTGCGGGATACAGCGTGAAGCAAAAAAAAATCTATATTTATCCGTACTAGTTATATAAGCAGAAGCTTCATGTTTTACCCTGCAGAGTAGTCGGAGTGAACCTAGTGTAAATACACTCCGTTCGTCACTTTTCACCTGAATTTCAGATACTGTGTGTCACGTGGCAGAACTCAACGCTGCGCTTTGTCTAGCTTAAGTGGAGATTTAAAAATAATTAAAATATAATCGTTTGGACATCGTAAATCGTATCGTAAGTGATTGACGGTTCAATTTCCACTCTAGAAGAGTTAATATTTAAATTATTCTTTATTTATTCGACGTTGAGTTTCGCCACTCAGCACGCAATGCCTCAATTCGGCGGGAAGTGGGGAGTGGAGTGTCTTGACACTAGGTTCCCTCTGCCTGCCCTGCTATATGCGGGATACAGCGTGAAGCTATGTATGTATGTATGTATTTAAAGATAATTATTTCTTAAAGTGGGAATCAAACTTACAACCTGGTAAGATAAAGCGTGGCAATAAGTTGTCTCATGTAACACGTAATGTCTCGACTTTGAGTAAAAATGTTGTAAAAAAGGTAAAAAGTGAAACTACCACATATTACGCCTGTAGTGGCGCAGAGTCACAAGCGTGCGCCTGTAAACGCGACAGATTGTAGGTTCAATTCCCACTCCAGGAAATGTAAAAGTGTAATATTTTAATTTCTTGGGTTTGGTAGCAAGGCAAAGCACGGCGTTGAGTTCCGCCACTCAGCACGCAATTCGGCGGAAAGTGGCAAAGGGAGTGTCTTATCACTAGATTCCCCCTGCCTACCCTGCTATATGCGGGATATTGCGTGAAGCTACAAAAATATTATGCCAGAAAGAGATTATTATCGAAATATCTATTATATAGGTTAAAAAAACAATTTTATATAGAGAAATAAATTGCAAAAAAGCTCACTAGAATTTCATATCATATAACAAGGTAAACGAGACCATGTTAATTCCCCTCCAATTGGTACAACCAAGCAGAACACTCACTTAGTTGAATAATTCAAAAATTCACAATCGACTGTCGGCGAACAAGAAAAAGCAAATAGCATAGTGCAGTGAAAATACAACGGATATGAGAGCGAACGATATGAGTTTTTTCTTAAGAGTACTTCGTTTCCTGGGACAATAGTAGATTTCAACGATAAAGTGTCTTATTGAAAATAACAAGTACAACTAGTACTTGTTGTAGTACAATTGTGTTTTTTTAACCGATTTTATAAGAAGAGGGAGGTTCTTAGTTTGATTGTATTATTTTTTTTTAACTTAAATTAGATTTATATATCATCATCTATAGCACAATGTCTCGTATTTATGCAGAAAGCGGAGAACGAAGAGTCTTTATACTTGGCTCTATCTATTTATCTTGCTATGACAGATACAGCGTGATGCTGCTTCTAACGCCTTAGTTAAATTATAATCAAGTACCCAAAAAAATATATAAATTTTACACGTTTTACGTAAAAGGGTAAAAATACAATATAATTTAAGTCTATATCGAAGGGGATGTCCCTCCCACGATCAATTGTCATCCAGAGCATTTTTATAAGGTGTCGGGATTTATTGAGGAAGGTTGAGACGTGAAATATTCAGGGGTCACGTCAACGTTGTCCCTTAAAGAGATTTTGCCTTCAGATGATTTATTCCCAAGTTCGAAGACGCTCCTTTGTTTGAACATAGCGTTAACTATATTCAAAACAATTTTCTAACCAAATACTAGAATATATTGTAGTATAAATTTGATAGTGATATATAGTATTTTTACAAGTTTTTATTGATAAGGCAATATACTTCGCTCCTAGAAATACTTAAGTAATATTATATTTTAATCACATGAGATTTTTTTCTAGCTTCACGCTGTGTCCCACATATAGAGTAGGCAGAGGGCGCCTGAGAACCTAGTGTTAAGACACTCCGTTCCCCACTTCCCGTCGAACTGAGGCATTTCGTGCTGAGTGGCGGAACTCAACGCCGCGCTTTGCCTTGTCACCAGAGCGAAGAAATGAAAATACTAAACACCTGTCGCGTTTCCAGTTACAAGCTTGTGCCTCTGCACGAAAGGCCTCTATGAGAAATATTATCAGCGAAAATACTGAATGTCAAAGAATTATTGTCTTAAAAGCAAAATAAAAAAGAATAAAAGCAGGCTTACACTTTATCCTGCATAGGAGGGTAGTTAGTAGAAATAACCTAGGACACTCCCTTTCCCGCTACCAACCCAAATTGAGATATTGTGTGCTGAGTCGTGAAACTCAACACTGCTCTTTGTGTTACCGAAGCTGAAAAATGAAAATAATTTAAAAACAAACATTTCGCCGAGTGAGATTCGAACCCACAACCGACCGCATTCACTATGTATCAACATTCCACTACGCTACAATGTTTAAAAAAATGAAGAAAAAGGCCCATTGTTTCAATAATATCCATTAGTACCAAATTCTGAGTAAAAAAAAGGGAAAAAACAAAAGAAAAATACATTTAATAAAGGCGAATATTGAATTTTTTTAGTTAGCAAAAAGTATTAATTATAAGCCGCTAGATTAAGCCTTTAACAACCTCAAAGACTGTAATGTTACTTAAAAAAGCAACGAGCTCCCAACAAAATAATCTTATTTGAAGAAAATATTGAGAATCGTTGGCGTCGCGTGGCGAGTGAACTAATCCATAGGCTTACACTGACTGGGTGATGGACCAGACATAATTCGCCTTATACTACGAAGTCAAGTGGCAAATAAACGTAAGCGTTGTTTGTCCATTCTCTTATACTAACAATATATTGGATACATATTTAAGAGGATTATTTTGAGATGTTGAAAACTGTATTTTGTGTTCAATATTTTTTAGTTGTTTTAAAGATAGGAAAGCTTTGTTAGATCATTTACAATAATATAATTATTTTAACATACGTACATACATACCTTCACGCTGTATCCCGCATATAGCAGGGTAGGCAGAGAGAACCTAGTGTTAAGACATTCGGTTCCCTACTTTTACTTATTACAAACCCAGGAAATGAAAAATTCCATATCCTGGAATGAGAATCGAACCCATAGCCTGTCGCGTTTACAGTCGCACGCTTGTGCCTCTGCGCCACGACAGGCGTTTTAAGATTTTAACAAAAAACAAAAGGACTTAATATAAGATGCTCTTAATAAAACTATTACGAATAACTCAAAAACCACTCGTCAGAACTTTACTATATTTAAATGGGACTACGTCAGAAGCATTAACTGTCATATAAAAAAAAACATTAAGATTTGTTCACCTAGTAAAAAATTATGCGGGTACACAAAAAACCAGATGTTTTTTTTTTTTATTTTGTACTATTTTCATTTCCTGGGTCTGGAAACAAGGCAAAGTGCGGCGTTGAGTTCCGCCTCTTAGCACGCAATGCCTCGATCCGACGGAAAGTGGGGAACGGATTTGTTGAAAGAGAACGGAGTGTCTTAACACTAGGCTCTTCCCTCTGCCTACACTGCTATATGCGGGATACTGCGTGAAGCTAAAAAAACATTCAAATTTCTTTCTTTTTTATAAATATCAAATTAAGCACAGCGTAAGTAAATTTATAACAAATTACATACTAAATAGACGTAAAAATGAAATATTTGTTAGTTTTCATTTATATTTCTAGTATAAAGGTCATATAACCGACATTTACCCGAGGTTCGGTCAACGGCGGGCGGCGTGAATTACTTCATGCAAAATGAATTCGGCTTGTATAAGGCCCTCTTTGAACCCCACACATTGTGTAAGCCTAACTTGACTTTGTACTAAAATAAACTTGTTCATAATAATAAGCATTATTTTATATATTATTGAAATATTAGATTTCAATATTATATTAAGATCAACTTAATAGAGGTGTAAAAAAGTGCGCCTGTCGTGGTACAGAGGCACATGCGTGCGTCTGTAAACGCGACAGGTTGTAGGTTCAATTCCCACTCCAGGAAATGGATTTTTTCATTTCCTGGGTGTGGTACCAAGGCAAAGCGCGGCGTTGAGTTCCGCCACTCAGCACGCAGTGCTGCAATTCGGCGAAAAGTAGGGAACAGAGTGTCTTAACACTAGGTTCCCTCTGCCTACCCTGCTATATGCGAGATACAGCGTGAAGCTATGTATGTAAAGAAGTGATTATCATTAAGTTATATATATACACTCTTTAGTAACTTAATTTTCTTTAGAACATAGCAAAGTACCGAGTATAGGCAACCTAGTGTCAATAATTTATTATGAGATGAGAAGCAGAACCGCCGCGTTTTATCTTAGCAGTGCACGGATTTTTTTTAGCTTCACACTGATTCCCGCACATAGCAGGGTAGATAGAGGGAACCAGAAAACCTAGTGTTACGAAACTCCGTTCTCTTTTAACATTTCCGTTCCCCACTTTCCGCCGAATTGAGGCATTTTGTGCTGAGTGGTGAAACTCAACACCGCTGTTTGCCTTGTTAACAGAGCGAGGAAATGTAATTACTAAATAATATTAAATAGTTTCAACTCCCGGAGTGGGAATCGAACCCACAACCTGTCACGTAGTCACACCCTTGTGCCTCTGCGCCACGACAGAGCTGAGTAAATTAAAATAATTTGAATATTAAGTAAAACTTATTGTCAAAAGCGTATTAGAAATCTAGGCAGTGTTATAAAACACTCCTGAAAATTTTTAAGCTTAATCGATAATGTTCCCACAATTGTATTATAGATAAAAGCTGGCTGTGGGCACTAGGGGATAAAAAAATAACTTCAACAGTTGACAGCTCGGCAAATTCTGAGAATGTAACTTTTAAGTATGTTTCAGTTCATTTTGTTTGTTAACTTATTTATTACTAGTTTGGTAAAATTCGATAACTGAGTTTTAAAGGTTAGGTCTACAGTACGTAAAGATTATAGAGACAAATAATGTTTATATTTTCGTGCATATTTTAACATTTTGAAAGCATTTATGATGATTTTAGAAGGTGATTAGCTCACTTTTGCTTTAGCCGCTATATGTATACATATTTCCTATGAAACTTCTAATAGAATAGATTTTTCTTTGAATAACATTGAAATGTAAGTAATGTATAAGGTAATAACTTTTATATATTTCTATCTATGTCATTTTTATTTTCATTTAATTTGTTTTACTTTATTTTTGAAAACTCTATAACGATTTTAAATGAAGCTTTAAAGTTTTTTTTTTCATTCTCACTTTATATTAAATACATAGACAAAAATGGACGAGGAGAAAAACGTGTGTAGAAGTCATAGCGTTAAAAGTTGACGACCCCGCTAGGAATACAGTGAGAATTTTTTAAATAAGGAATGATATACCTACTATATATTATTATATATTCACTTTTTATTAGTCTATAGATTAAATTGGTGACTTGTAAATTTATACGACATAATTCGAACTAATCGTTGTTGTACAATTAGGACAAATAATTATGACCATATTTTCAAACAACCAGCGTAAGAAAAGCTCCAAAACCAAAAAAATAAACAAATTCCCTTCCGACCTAAAAATGTACATATATAACAAGACAAAATTTGCAAAATTTACTTTACTACATTAAAGAAAACATGATATCCATAACAAATTTCAGAAACACCGTTATACAAGAAGGTCACAAAGCGAGAAGGAAGTTTACATCCGGCTACATACAAAACACGTTACGTTCACAATCAGCGTATCCAACAAAGGTCCTCGCATCCGCACCTTCATTATACCGGCATGAAAGAAGACAGATGAAAAAAGAATGACAACTTTCTCGGCTAAAAATGTTTTCAGTTTAATTAAAAGTTTTTTAACTGAATGGAAAGTTTTATTTGACGCTTTTGTGTGGATTAGACTTGTATGTGTAGTACATGGATAGCGAGATAACCGGTGGTTTATATGTAATAAGAAATTTTGATCATTGCGGTAAATTCTAGATTACTATTACTAGTTAACAGGTACTAGGTAACTATTTTATGCATCTTTACTATCTATTATCTCCTGAAGCAACCACACCCCAAATTCGATACTTGCTGATACACTCACTTGCTGATATACTCGATGTACTCACAGAGAAATTTTCAGTTTTTATACTATGAGGTAAGTGGTAATGGCGGTTCATGAGCTCTTAATCTATAAGTATTGATAGAACTTCACTCAATTTTACACCCTTAAATAAGATTGCAAACTTAAATTAAAAAAAAAAAATAAATAAAAAAAATAAAAAAAAAATAGTCCCGCTGAGTTTCTTGCGCCGGTTCTTCTCAGGTCTGAGGCATTAAATTTAGTGAACCGGTGGTAAATTATTTGACGTTCAAAAAATGAAGCTTGTAACTTCTTATTTTGAATAAAATTATTTGACTTTGACTTTGACTTTGAAATAATAAAAAATCACGGTCCAGTTTTTAAATTGTATTCACTTTTAACGTTTGCAACATGTGGAACTTGTACAGATCTCCCAGCGTATATAGTTTCCATTTCAAATAATTTATATTTTGATAAATTTTGTAGTACATACAAACGTTTATATCTCTAAGTAGTCGGTCTCTCATGTCTGAGCATCAAACAAGGCTAGTTGACAGCCTTGCAATTGGATCACCGATTTTAAATCACCTTGGCAGATCACCAATTTTTTTAATATAAAATTTAAAATATGCGTAATCCTTAATTTGATCGGTCTATTTTGATAATAACCGCGCGATTTTATAATATATAATAGTAATATTAATTCTAAGCGGTTATGGTACAGTGGAAAATCAAGTGACTGCAGGAATTATGGTTGTGGGCTCTAATTCTACTCTTACCATAGCTATTTGGTAAGACTAAATACTTTGAGTTCCGAGCAAAATATAATGTATTTTAATTCCTGAGAAACGGAGAGTCATAACACCAGGTTATTTTTGTTCTGTTGTGTGGGAAAAATCGTAAAGCTGCTTTTGAATTGTAATAACTAAAATATATATTAAACATACGGTAAATATGTAAGTTGGAAGCATCGTCGCTGTCTTTTACTGTTTTAATTAAAACTTTGTACATAAAAGTTATATAATATATTTAATTTTTTTACAACATTGTTAATAATTTATTTATCAAGGATTTATACAGAAAGTTCCAGTTGGTTCATAATTATTATCTTAGAGCTCATTTTAAGTAGAAAAACTTCTAAGACCAATGCTAAAGTTCAAATCCTCAAGTTTTCATCTGCAGTGCATAGCAGCAAAGGACATAGAGAAATGTCTATACATATATAACGCTTGCGTTACTGAGTGACTGATAGACAGCGTACAGGCGAAACTACTGTACGTAGAAGCATGAATTTTGACATTAAGGGTCCTAGAGAAGTGTAAAGAAGAATTCTTAAAATTACCATAAAAACGAGAATATAGGCGATTTTCGATTTTCTATTCCATGCCAACGAAATCGGATACTGCTTAGCTTGTATAAGAATATTTCAATAAAAATAACCTATTGGTGAAATATTTTTAAACATTTTGTATGAATATTTGTTACCATCTGTACTATGTTAAAGGAATTGTAACTGACAATCCATTGTGAATGCACTCACGTATTCTTTGTAGCTGCTTTGATGCGCAAAGTGGAATTTTATCCTCGGAAATTACTTCATTAAACATTAAATAAGGCAATTTCTTAAAGTTACATTACTTTTTAAAGCTAAAAAAATGTGTAGGAAGATATCTACATTAATATTATAAAATTGACTGAGATTTTAATTGAATTGAATTGATAGTACAATCTTTTCATCTACTCCACGTGACAAAAACAAAAAATATTAATGACAGAAAAATATCCTTCCTAAACACTCTGTCTTCCACTTTCCGCTCTAAATCGAGTTTAAGTCATCATTCATATATCGAGTCAACATATATATAAAAATATATAAAAATTAAAAATTCGGGCGGAAAGTACAGAACGGAATGTCTTGGCCCTAAGCTCTCTCTGTCTACCTTGCCATGGGAGAAAAACCGTAAATCCACAAAAATAAATAAAAAACCAAATTTAGAAAAAGATGGACATATAAAATATATATATATATATATAAACATTTAGCTATGTATGTATGTATATATCTAGGTCAGTTCCCATTTATTTCAACAATACTCCTCTTAACACGGTATCATATTATCGCACTGTCTCAGTGACCCTCATCACAGCGTGTGTGGTCAGATTAACCACGGATTAACTCAATTTTCACTGAACAAATCTGTTTCTGTTATGTGCTAATATGCTTAAGCATTTTGCTGTGTAATTGTAGAGGTATTTTAATGTGAAAAGTGTTTAGATATTTTATATAAGGGGTTCTGGGTGACTATTTATTATTTATTCTTTCGCATACAGTAAGGTAGGCAGAGAGATAAACCAGTATCTAGCTTTTTTATATATTAATATTAAAAAATAGCTATCATGTTTTATGCTTGCTATGCGAGCAAAGCATTCAGAGTGATCTTAGTGTCAAGACACTCCGTTCGTCGCTTTCTTATCAATATTCAAATATATACATATATTATTTAGCAATATTTTTTTATTAATAATATGTTTATTTTATATTTTATAAAGCGTTATTAAACAATTTACTGTATCTATGCATATGGTGTGTTTCTCTAGTATGAAAGGCCAAAACGTGAAATATTGACTTTCTACATTATATTAGATTAATGACTGTGGAAGAGGCGAAAGAGGTATGCAGGGACCGTAGTATTTGGCGCTCCGTTCTCTCTGACTACCCTGCTAGAGATAAAGCGTGAAGTTAGGTAGGTAGGTAGGTAGGTACGTTATGTAATAAACACACCACTAAATAATCTCTATCACTCTATAAGAAAAAAGAAAACAAAATATAAAAAAATATGTGATATATATAAAAAAATAAAATTATGAAACACTGGCTTGCTTGTCATTTTTAATATAAACTTTATGCAGCTTAGAAAAGCTTTGTCTGGCACATTTCCAGAATTTAAATAGAACTCAGCTCTTATTTTAAAATCAGAGGTGGTAAATGCAATATATCTTGAAATACATGTAACTTCTAAGTTTGGCTACATATTTATGTATTTTCTGTACAGTGTTCCATTTGTAACCATCAAACGTGGTCTTAACTTTATAAGGCACTGAAAGCTATTGGGAGGTCTGGATAATTTGGATTTACTCAATCCGCAAGATTGTAATGTATTGTTTTGTTTGGGTTTGTAAAAAATTACATATAAATATAGAACAATATATATATATATATATATATATATATATATATATTTTATGTTTTTTAAAGAGATATACTTTGAAAAATAAAAGTATTTTAGTAGTGTATTTCCTATAGAGATGTTAACAACAAAAATAAATTACAATGAGTGTATTAAAATTTTGTTATAGCTTAATAAGAACACAGTGCTTGGACGGAATCCAAGAAACGCAGGTTCGAATCCTGCTACGGTATTTTTTTAAAAAATAACATTCTTCTGCATATAGCAGGTTAGACACAGTGAACTTAGTGTTAAGACATTCCGTTCTCTCCTTTTAGTCTTTATATGTTGACTATCGCATATTGCAAAGTGGAACAATAATATAATTGATTGATGTAAGAAGTAATAATTAAATTATCTATTACTTTGTAAATAATTAATATTTAACTATCTAATATTTACACTACAGTATAAATTTTCTGTGACTTTTGCTTTATCCTACAACTACTAAATATCAATTTCAACTCCCAAGTGACACGTACGGTTTAGATTTATTCAACTATTAAAACAAACTCTCATAGTGGAGAATAAAAGCGAATCTACCGGTAAATATTTATGTCTAGGGCTGTCACAAAAAAAAATAAAAAATATAGAAATATTTCTATACTTAAATAAATAAAAAATAATAATACATACATATACAACGTGAAGATATCAAAAAAACATATGAAAATTATAACAATTTGAACGAAAAATATATTTTTTGATAACCCTACCAGCACTCTCCTGGGATGGGAAACTGTTCATTGCAAGCATGCACTCGCATTTGCAACCCTCTCTTAAAACTGCATGAATTTTTTCGACAAAAGCTTTTAACTTTTATAGAGGTGATCATAGAGTATTTTGGAGGCGAAATTTCGTCTATTCGCTATGCAATGTTTGTGTTAGTATTTCATATTGATTCAACCAAAGGAATAATATTTTGGTAAGACTCTCTAAATGTTTTTTTTTTAACTTCACGCTGTATCCCGCATATAGCAGGGTAGGCAGAAGGAACCTGAGAACCTAGTGTTAAGGCACTCCGTTCTCTTATAACAATTCCGTTCCCCACTTTCCGCCGAATTGAGGCATTGCGTGCTGAGTGGCGGAACTCAACGCCGTGCTTTGCCATGTAACCAAACCCAGGAAATGAAAATACTAACATTTCATGGAGTGGGAATCGAATCCATAACCTGTCGCGTTTGTAGTCGCACGCTTGTACCACGTTGCCACGACAGGCGTTGAAATTCTAAATGTATATCCTGCTTTACAGATTGGGACCAAATTATGAGCCTTATCAATACATATTTTTGAATTAGATACTGACGCCCTCGTGGCGCAGTGAAACAGTGTATGACTGTAGACGCCATCGGTTTTTCTGGTTCGATTTCCTCTCGGTGAAATTATTATTGAGTTGAATTTGAACTAAAAATGATGGACAGAGTGTCTTGACACTAGGTTCTCTCTGACTACCCTGATATGGGGGATAGCGTGAAAGTGCATTTCAAACAGTCATCTATATATAAATACGTGAAGCAAAAACTTTGGATCCCTTTTTACGAAAATTACGCGGACGGACGAGCATGAAACTTGGCACACCTATAGTTTATATAGAGAAAGAGTGCATAATGTTAACATTTATTTAAAATAATGCATAAAAAGTTTATTAAATTAACAAAATAAATGTTACACACACTACCATGGTTTGCATGTTTATATAAAATGACTTATACATTGCTAAAGACAACACGTTGTTAACGCGTCAACGGGGACACTAGTTATTATAATTTGACGTTAATTTTTATTATTTTTATTATTATTATAAAAAGACTCTATAATTTAGTAATTTCATTTAGAATTTTAATATAATTCAAGTAAACAAAAGTTCATCATAACATTGACCATAGACCTTACGTAATACAAAGCTTATGCAAGTTAGTTGTAGACTGTAGTGAAATGTGGACGTTATACCGAGCTTTACTCATCATTTCCGTGACCAAAGATGTGAGAAGTATTAAATATATTATTTTTTATTTATAAATATCTCTATATACGAAACGCTTGAATTACTTAGTGGCAGACAACGTACTATGATAACTACTGACTAAAGAAGGCTGAAATTCGGCATGTAGGCTCCGTGGGGAATGGAGGGCAGCACTAAGAAAAAATGTCTCAAAATTCCTGCTACAACGAAAAAAAAGAGAAATTTTACGTTTTACTGTCTTCGCTAACGAAGTAGTGTTATACAAATAGTTAAATATTGTTTTATTGTACAGGTACAAAAGTTGTTATTTCAGCTTTTCTACGGTTGTACGTACGTATATCGAACCCGCGACCATCACGAGTACCATAATGTTGTTATTAACTATTGTTTTTATTAAAAAAAAATATATATATTCTACAAATTGAACAAAATTTACACTAACCTTTAAAATAAGAACAAACAATAAGTTAGCTTTGAGTAAAATTTAGAGCCAGATAACATTGTTTGTAAAATAATGAAAACTCTAGCGAATCTTCTTTACAATATTCTTAGCTCTTTGGACAAGACTGGCTCAAATTTATCTTGTCTAATACGTGTTTATGTAACGGATGCTAGACAGAATTTGCCTTTCGGTAATTTCACTAAATTATTTATTTATTAATATTTATTTATTATTTATTTATTTTTATTTATTTATTTATTTATATTTATTTATTATATTCCTTTTTGCATAGTTAAAAAAAACTTAGTATCAAAACAGTCCAATTTCTACTTTTTCCCCGAAACATAGATACTGAACGTTGAGTAGCGGAACTCAACACCGCGTTTTGTCTTAAAAGACCGGATTTTTTTTTGTTTTTAACTTAACGCAGTATCCCGCGTTAGCAGGGTAGGCAGAGGGAACCCGAGAACCTAGTGTTAAGACACTCCGTTCCCCACTTTCCACCGAATATAAACAGTACGTGCTGAGTGGCGGAACTCATCGCCGCGCTTTGCCTTGTTTCTAAACCCAGGAAATGAAAATACTAAACTTTTACATTTCCTAGAGTGGGAATCGATATGATAAAATTTGATTGTCGCGTGTATGAACGCAACGTTTCACTGTCAAAAAAAACTATAGATATATATTTTAAAAATCCCGAGCTTATAACATATTTTTTCCAGATTTTGTTATAACTTTTAGATATTTTAAAGGGGCTGACTAACGTGTAAAGCATCTTGTCACGTTATTTTATCGAAAGTGTAAGTTAAATATATTAATGTTTGAATTTTTATATAAAGGGACATATCGAACAATTCTACCTTTGACACCAAAGGTAGAATTGTTCGATATGTCCCTTAATAAATAATATTTATTATAAAAATTTTGACTTCTCTGTGTACATTACATGTATGCCAAATTTCGTAATTCTACGTACGCATAGCTATGAAAGAAGTCCGAAGCTTTTGCTTTACGTATTTAATATAACTAAGTCGTCCCCGTTGACGCGTTATAAACGCGTTGTCTTTAGCAACGTATCTGTTACTTTATATAAGGATGGATCTCAAACCATGGTAGTGTGTGCAAAATTTATTTTATTAATTTAATATAATTTTTATGCATTATTTTAAAAAGATGTAATCGTGCTGCACTTCTACGCTATTTAAACTATAAGTATGCCAAAATTCATGCTCCTCCATCCGCGTTTTCGTAAAAAGGGGGACAAAGTTTTTGTTTCACGTATTTATATATAGATGAAAGACACTTTATATCCATCTATTTTGACTAGAAAATATATTTCCAGACTATTTATACATTCATATTCATTTCAAGAGATCTGTGGACAAAGGGAGAAATAATTCTATAAATGAATAAATCACCACTAGAAAAGGTCTTGAAAAGATTAGGTAATTTATCAAAGAAATTCGTTCCTCGAAATCCTATTCATCTCAGAATCTCGAGAAGTACAATTTAGTCAAAAATACGTTTTATCAGATTTATAGAAGCTAATAATGTAAATGCAATGTGTTTGATCGACGATTTATTTATGTAATACTAAGCTTTATGTCCCCCTTATCAATGTAGTCATAGAGAACCTAGTGCCATTGACGAATAAAAAAAAATCTCACTGAGTTTCTTACGCCGGTTCTTCTCAGGTCTGAGGCATTTAATTTAGTGATTGAGGTTTGAATTAGAACTGTACTGTTTTGTTTTTTTTTTATAATAACTGTATTAAGCATGTCATGTTAGCCTGTAAGTGAGGTATACAATAATTGTAATAATATTGTATAATAAATAAATAAAATAAAATAAAACGGTGGTAAATTATTTGACGTTCAAAAATGAAGCATGTAACTTCTTATTTTGAATAGAATTATTTGACTTTGACTTTGATTGGACACGTCATTCTTTATTTCCCACTCAAGACATTGTGTGTTAAATAGCAGAACTGCCTAAGTGCTTTGGTTACACCAGAGCGCAGATATGAACATTGTTTTAATCTTATGATTTCTCCAAAAGAGGAGTGAGTGTACAACCAATCGGGTTTACAGTAAAACAAGGTCCTATTCCGGTACGATGGCATCAAATATTAAAATTGTCCTATATTATTTTTATAAAACTAAGAATTTGCGTTGGTTTTTGCTCACTTTTTTAAATTTTTATAGTAAAGTAGCTTTATGAAAATCGAGTAGCCTCCCTTAATCTCGAATTTAAGCGGAAAATGGATAATTAAGTGTCTTGGCACTGTGTTCTCTGTATCTTGTATAACGGAAAGAGAGTGACGCTATTAATATTATAAAAAACCAATAACTTATATTATAACATCAAAAAACATAATCAAAACGGGGCTTGCAATATAATATATAAATATAATAAGATAATAAGACCAGGTAAACATTCCAAGACGTGATGCCTGATAAAAGTTAACCAAAACTTTATACAACCGTAACTGACAAACTTTTGCACATGTCAGAAAGTTATTACCAAATAAATTTGAATCTTCCTCCTCAATAAATTAATTCCATATAACTTAGCTTTGCGTTTTACGTATGCGAACCTATATTTGCAGGTCGACCTCCTTGTAAATCATCCCAAGAAAATTATAACGATCAACTTACATAGACCGAACTTGCTTGAACATTAAACATTCTCGGTTTGGTGGTTGAAAGTTTTGATGAGAGATTGTAGGTTATAATAACTATGAATATATAGTCATATTATAATATACCTTTTGTAACTAATTCTGTTTGTCCATATATAATTAGGTTACATACATAGCTTCAAGCTGTATCCCGCAAATAGCAGGGTAGGCAGATGGAACTTAGTGTTAAGACACTCCGTTCCACATTTTTCGCCGAATTGAGGCATTGCGTGCTGAGTGGTGGAACTCAACGCCGCGCTTTGCCTTATTACCAAACTCAGGAAATGTAAAATTCCATTTCCTTGAGTGGGAATCGAACCCACAACCTATCACGTTTCCAGTCGCTCGCTTATGCCTGTGCGCCACGACAGGCGTTCACATATATCAAATTTTAAAAAATCACTTTGTAACACAAAATAAATAAAAAATAACAGATTAATATTAAATCAACTAACTTACAATAATTCTTATAAAAAATTACAATATAAATAATAAGAACTTACTAACTAACTCATGTCACATATCGTTAATACCCCAAGTTTTAGACTCAAGCAAAAAACCTTTAACTATACTGCATTGTATTCGCGGAGTAAAAAGTGGGGAAGAGCAAAAAAATCCGCAAATTCCGCTCAAAACTTCAAAGTTAAATGTTTCCAAGCTTGTTCAAAATTTTTTATCGCAATGGATGCTTCGTTTTATTGCTATTTTCTGGTTTACACTTTCCAAAGCATTTACTTGCTGGCTTTATAAATTATATCTTAAAACCTTATTTTGTGAAATTTTCAATGATTAATTGATTTCAATAAATAAAGTAAAAAGATCCTCGTGGCACAGTGGGACAGATTATGACTGTAATGCGATTGGCTGTGAGCTCGACTTCCATTCAAAACAATGATCATATTTATATTATTTTCATTTCTCCGTTTTGGGAAGATAAGACGCGGAAAGTTTTAACACTAGGTTTTCTTTGAGTAGCCTGATATGCAAGTTAAAGCATGAAGCTGTCCTATAACAAATTTATCATGTCGTAAGCACTCCACTCGAGTACAATTCGAACATCCAACCCTTTATACAGGTTACATCGAAATGTATTACACAGGCTTGCGTAACTATTAATAATTCCATTTTATAATCTAGCGTTCTTATCATGAAAGAAAAATTAATCATAGTTGGTTTATCATTTTTTTTATCAAAAAAACATAATCGTTAAAATTATATGCCTATAGGCATGATTTTATATTAAAAAAGAAAACATATTCAGCAAAAACTTAAATAAATGATATTTTTAAAGAAAAAGTATAATTTTAAAATAGCTGTATTCGAATCCACACCTTTTGAAAACCGTCCAAGCTGTCTAACTTCACGCTGTATCCCGCATATTGCAGGCTAGGCAGAGGGAACCAGAGAACGTAGTGTTAAGACACTCCCTTCGCTTATAATAATTCTGTTCCCCACTTTCCGCCTAATTGAGGCATTGCTTGCTGAGTGGCGAAACTAAACGTCGCACTTTGCCTTGTTACTAAACCCAGGAAATGAAAAGATTAACATTTCCTGGAGTGGGAATCGAACTCACAACCTGTCGCGTTTACAGTCGCACGCTTGTGCCTCTGCGCCACGACAGGCGTTATTACGTCTATGCGCTATATTACATCTTAGTGGTCGCTACATTCCTATTTCGATCCGTTCTTTAAAAACGTTTTTCTTATTCTAAGCGTGTGAATAAAGTAGAATCTTTACCACACCCAACAAGGTGAACCTGGTGTCAAATCACGCGTGTTTAATCGCGAAACTCCATGCAGCGCTCTGTTATACTTCAGCGCGGAAATGATTTTTCATTTCTAATTAATTAAATATTATCGTCCCCACAAGTGGGATTTGAACCCCACAACAATTCACATTTATTCAGACGTTGTCCCACTGAGCCAGAAGAGTACATATTTATACAACTGCTCCAGAAAAACAATTAAATGAAACATAAAAAACAACAACATTAAAAACAGTTATCACAAGTACAAAAGACAAAATTCAAAATCTAATCAAATACTAACGTAAATTTCAATCTTGAACGATAAAACAGTGTAGTTTAGTACGAGTTTTTAAATGAACGTTTTCACAATTCAAATGTGACTGTTTAAAGTGAAAATAAAAGAACGAATACTCCTTTCATTTATCTCGGTGATAAAGGGGTGGGATGAAGGTTTGCAGCTGTGGCCAATTGTTACTCTGCTTCGGATTTGTATGCGCTACTCGACTATTCTTTTGTTGGCGAGAGGGCAACCGGAAGTGATATCATGCCAGAATTACATTTACTTAAAAGCATGCTAACTTGAAAACTTAAATGAATTATTTATTTCATTCATTTTAATGATTACGGTTGTCGTGGCGCAGAGGCACAAGCGTGCGACTTTAAACGCGACAGGTTGTAGGTTCGATTACCACTCCAGGTAATGTAAAAGTGTAGTATTTGTGAACAAACCCAGGAAATGCTAGG
The DNA here is from genome assembly GCA_033558755.1 of Philaethria dido. Taxonomy (NCBI): domain Eukaryota; kingdom Metazoa; phylum Arthropoda; class Insecta; order Lepidoptera; family Nymphalidae; genus Philaethria; species Philaethria dido. The sequence continues at coordinate 67,856 of JAKGSA010001021.1, read as the reverse complement.
AAAGCACGGCGTTGAGTTTCGCCACTCAGCACGCAATGCCTCAATTCGGCGGAAAGTGGGGAACGAAGTGTCTTAACATTAGGTTCTCAGGTAAGGTTCCCTCTGCCTACCCTGCTATATGCGTGATACTGCGTGAAGCTAAAGAAAAATATGATTTCATTATTTTTTATATTTAGGCCATCGTGGCGCAATGAGCGATAGGCTTACTGTATACGTAAGTTATTGGTTCAATTCCCATCCGGAGGAAGGAATGTTCTGAAATTATTTTCGTTTCCCCACTCTAGTAAGACAAAATGTGACATTGAGTTCCGTTACCCAACAAGAAATGTTTCAAATTTGGGTGTAACGTGAAAAACATAAGTTCTCTCCGATTAAACTGCTATGTGAAATAAAGCGTGTATCAGAAAAAAAACTAAATAATCTCCAATATGAACCAAACCGATAATCATTTCTTACAAACATACATACAGAGCTCCATGCTGTATCTCGCATATAACAGGATAGGCAGAGGGAACCCAGTGATAAGACACTCCGTTCCCCGCTTTCTTCTTTCTTATAATTTCTTCGTATATTAAAAATATCTAAGAATACCTATGACTAGAACTCTAGAGTTCTTAATAAGTAAAGTGTTAGTTAGTAACTTAAACGTTAACAGATTTAGATTGATTCGAGGCACGGTCTGGAAACGCTACAGAAATTTAATTAGCCTAATTAGCCTCACCTTGCAACTACATTTTACACAAGAACAGGATATCATAGTATAAACGACTTTAAGTTCATAGTAATAAAAGCTAGTAAATAAAAGAATTGTATTGCAATGCCAACCACGTTTTGGGTAACTTTTTCATCCCACCTTAATTTATAAGGGATAATGTTTGGCAAGAAATTAGGCAACGACGCTTGTGTCGAAGAGTTTCTTTGCCATCTGTATAAAATATACATCGGAATATGTTACAAAAAGAACAAAAACCAAAAGATGTAAATTAATTATATTATTAAATATAGGCGTACGACTGTAAACACGACAGGTTGTGGGTTCGATTCCCACTCCAGGAAATGGAATTTTTCATTTCCTGGGTTTGATAACAGGGCAAAGCGCGGCGTTGAGTTTCGCCACTCAGCACACAATGCCTGAATTCAGCGGAAAGTGGGGAACGGAGTGTCTTAACACTAGATTCCCTCTGCCTACCCTGTTATATGCCCGCATATAACAGGCTGTATCCCGATACAGCATGAAGCTATGTAAGATATTATTATTCTGTTTTCATATAATTCAAAATTTGAATGATCTATAAACTAAGAAAAGTATATTAAACTGAATTTAAACACAATAATAATTAAGATTTTTTACAAAAAAGAAAACCGAATTCAAGAAAAATGTACTAAAAAGTGCAATTTTTATTAATATCTCAAAATCCTTCTCGTCAGATCTTAACTATCATATAAAAAAAACATCAAAATTGGTCCACCCAATAAAAAACAGTAACACATAAATAATATACCAGAATTGATCCTTTTAGGAAGCTAGTTAAAAAATCTAAATAGAACACGCTTTAATTCTAATTTATTCTACTTTAACCTCGTTATCGTGATGGTCATGCCAAGACCATTAGGGTTATGCTATGAAAATATTGTATAATAATCGGATCCGAACATATATACAAATTTTCAATAAAATTGAACGGCAAGATCGCTCAAATAATTAATTAAAATATATTAATAATTAAAAAGTTTCGCCACTCAACACACAATGCCTCAATTCAGCGGAAAGTGGGGCACAGAATTGTTGAAAGAGAATAGAGTGTCTAAACACTAGGTTCTCTGGTTCCCTCTGCCTACAGTGTTATATGCGGGTTACAGCGTGAAGTTAAAAAAAATAATTAAGTGTGAATAGAACTCATAACCACTCCCGTTTACTATCAGACGATGTCCCACTGCGCCATTATCGCCTATGTATTACATATTACTATATTATTTGCCACACTGCGGTACTCGCGGACGCTCCACGTTAAACTTTATCATAAAACTCATTGTCGAGTAACTTATTCAAAAAGTTTCCACTATTAACGATATATGGCATAAATCTAGAGTTTTAAAAGTAAAATTATGAAGTTCTTTCCCTTAATTGTAGCCTATTCAGCGCAATAAGTTCTTTTAAAACAGTTTTATATGATTTAGAGCTTACATTTATTTAAAATACCGTTTAACAAGTAAATCCTATTTTTGTATAGTATTTTTTAAGTATTTAACCTCTAACTGTGTAATAGCAAGCGATAGTTGTGGATTCGATCCATGGATTAATCTAGATGGACTTAAATTATCATAATTTCGCCGCTTTAATAAAACAAAACTTGGCGTTGAGAGTTAAGAGTGGATTTCCAGAAATTCCTATGACTGGATACATTTTTGTGTAGACTGTCAAAATTACGTAAAATAGAAATCTAAATAGTAGTTACCAAGGTAATAAAGTCCGCGTAAACATAATTGCAGGCGGCCTGTAGTGAAATATAATTATAACGTTAGTTGGTTAATTCAATAGAAGCCAGTAGAATTATCTAAGTACATATTATCATATGTAATAGAATATTCGGTATGTAGAATCTTAAAGTATGTTTAAGATAAATATATATTTTTGGCATAATAATGGACATGATCATTTACTATTTAAGTGTGGACATATTGTAACTATTGTATAGCCATAATCTTTTTGAACGGCAAAAACGAAATTAAATAATATACAATAATAATATATGTATTATTTAGTATTGTCATTTCTTGGGTTTGGTAACAAGGCAAAGCGCGGCGTTGAGTTCCGCCACTCAACACACAATGCCTCAATTTGGCGGAAAGTGGGGAACGGAAATGTTGAAAGAGATTGTATGATTGTAGAAATGGAGTGTCTTAACACTAGATTCTCTGGTTCCCTCTGCCTACCCCGCTATATGCGGGATGTATTCCGCATATAGCGGGCATGCTGTATCATGAAGTTAAAAAAAAAATAACATAAAATTTCAAAGTACATTTTAAAAAACTATTTAGATGTTATTTGAAATTTAGTAGATATAATGTTCAAAACTATTAACAAAATGAAACAAAATATTGTAAAATAAACTGATTTCATATAAAAGACAGCAATTTCTGACAGATGAATAGAAAACTGGACGAAAAGAGCAACAATAGAGTTCCGTTCAGACCCTTCAGATACGAAATAATAAAGAAATTCTATGTCACGTTTATACAAGATACATACATCGTATGTATGACAAAAGTGTATACATACGAACTGACTACTGTATACTGATTGTACTTCACATTATTTTAAAAATACAAAAATGGCGCAATGGAAAAGCGTTTGACTGCAAATGCAAATGGTTCTGGGTTCGATTCCCACTAGGAGGTATGGATCATATTTTGAATTATTTTCTTTGCCTTCCTTCGGTCTGCCAAGACAGAACACGGCAATTTCCTTATGTACTCAACACACAATGTCCCGATTTCAGGAGGAAAAAGCGTAAAGCTAAAAAACAACACAATTGTTATTATTTTTTTTAACTTCACGCTGTGTCCCGCATATAACAGGATAGGCAGAGGGAAGCTGAGAACCTAGTGTTAAACACTCCGTTCCCCGCATCATATTACACATATATATACATATTTATCTGTCAGAAATTGTTGTCTTCCGATTGGTATAATACATGATTTTACCATAAAATGAATAATGAGCACTTAAGCTATCTGTTCAAAGAACATAGAAATTACTGAAAGCTAAAATAGTTTTTACTCAGGAAGCAATTTCTAAGCAAGAAAACTTAAACTTTTTAAAGTCAGACCTGTTTTAATTGCGTAACGATTTATTTTCAATTGTATTAGAGTTATTTAATATTGTCAGTATTATAGTAATATTTTATCCGTGGAGAACGGAGTGTTTTAACACTAGCTTCTTTCTGACTACAGCATGTCCATACAGCATGCTGCAAAGAACTTGAAGTTGAGTAAGAGAATTCTATTAATATAACATTATGTAATGAAATACGTTACTTACGAGTAATATACCAAAAAGCTACAAATTTCACACAGTAAATTATTACATAAACTACGTAATATTCGATATAAATAAAGAAAATATAAATTCAACAAACACAAGGAATTTTAAGTAAGTAAAACTAGCCAAAAAGTTAAAATAAAATATTTTAACCAAAACAAGAATTTGCAATTGTATTGTCATAATGTTGTAAATAGTATATTTATACAAACATTCCTTACAACGTTTCCACATTAAAACGTACCAGTATTTTAAATTTTGTTTTGTGTTTTCACAGCGTTGTAAGCTACAGAGAGACAAAAAGACTTAGATAATTGAGTTTTCGAAGAGAGCTTTTCGGCGAGAGCGTAAATTATTCGTGCCCCGTTTCACCTAAGAATGTACACTATTCTTTATTTTTTTTATTTATTTTTGTTTCGGATAAAAGAAGTGCTACAGTAAATTTTTAAAGTGAATTAAAATCTCAACCCTTTTTGCTTTTGTACATGTTTCAAATTTTACTACTTTTTAAAAGGCTTTTTGAAGATGTCATTTTAACAGTCCGATTTTATGTTAACATTATTATATCTACTAAGGGGAGTTAGAACTATGAAGGTGATCCCGAATGCGGCTTTAAAGAGGTATTTTAAGCCTAAATTTGGGTTGTCAGTTCCAGACAAGGCACTGCCCTGAACATTTCTTCCTGCACCGCGTTGGGTTCTGCATCCATATAGTGAATTTATGGAATACTAAGGAGCTCTTCTCCACTTGTCTTTTTGCCTATACTTAAAATATACCCAATATCTATCAATATTTAAAAATATACCCGCGTAAAATGATTTATCAACCTATTCACGTCTGCCACGGTAATATAATTCCGATTTTAATTTACTTTTTATAGGTATAAAGAATTAAATATGTACATAGAAGAAAAGTAATATTTCACAAAATGAACATGTCCATTCATATATTTAATTTCCGTGCCCGTTTAATACACTTAATTAATTCCATTGAGTGTTACTTTGGGACCTCGCGGTTTCCTTCCGAGTTCTTAATTAGGCAATTAGGCATGCTTCTTTTGCAGGTAAAATTAAAATTCGCTCTGTACCTGACAAAATTCCTTGAGCAATTTGAGTGAAATTATTTTACAAAGTTAGCTTGCGATATTAATTTTGTGAGATAAAAAATTTTGCTGCATGCAGTTGTACTCTTGGATTATATTTTATGAAATTGTAATTTTTTTTCATGTTTTTTTTCATAATTTACAAGGTTAGGTTAGTGAACCTTATGACATGTTCCACATATTTCAATTTACACTTTTCGCTTATTTTTTTTACAGATATACACTATTTGGCTCAACGTTGTAGAGTAATCAAAAAAAAACTTAATATTCTCTGCTTTCAAATGAAATCCAGATATTTCATGTTGTGTAGCGGAGCTAAACGCCGTAAACTATCTTTTCAAAGCTGTACAAAGAAAACTTAAATATAATAATTATGCCGAGTGGGGATAGAACCCACAACCATGGGGTTTACAATCAAACTCAAACGCACTATTCCACTGTCGATGATGACCTTGCTTTTAGACTTGCCAGCATTAAATCATAAGTCGCTTATATCAAGACGGAATTTTGGTAAAACTTAATCTAATACGATTTTAAGCCAGATCTGTGAAATATCTATTCTTTAATCCTAAACACGATTGGAATTTGAACTGATAACTGTCACAAGCGGAAAGATATTAGTTATTATATATTTATTTTGTTTCTATATTATAATGAATTTATAATAAAATGAAGCAAAAAATATATGTTATATGTTTTTATTTCATATAAATTCACAGGACGAATTTTATACGTAAAAATCATCCTAAAATACCGCACATAATTTGACAAATGAATCATGCACTTATAATATTGCTGGATTGTAACGATATTCTCGTTACAATCCAGCATTAAGATTTTAATAAAAAAAGTAAGCTAACTTAAAATAACTCGTCAGATCTTAACAAAATTTAAATGACTACATCAAAAGCACTAGCTATCATAGAAAATAAGAATCATCAAAATCAGATCATCCATTAAAAAGTTATTCGGTAACACATATAAAAATACAATCGAATTAAGAAGCTCCTCCTTGTTTTGAAATCGGGTAAATCGAATCCAATTTATAAAAATATAACCAAATACAATAATTTCAACAAATACTTTAAGAATGACATAGATTTTCGATACCTAATATTCCCTTCTACATATTGAATGGTCAACTATAAAGCAAACAACAACCGCCACTGTGCTGTCCTTATCAGCTCACATGATAATATAATCAGTGAAGTTAATGGGCGTACTCATATAAGGGACACTGACAGACATTATCACAACTCAAGTAATGAATTACTCTAATAAATGTTACTTAATACGAGTTATTTTCATTAGGATTTTTTTAAGATGGCTTCCAATTCCTCTTTAAATTTAATTGATGATATGATACTTGTCGTTAAATTATAAGCAAAATACGTATAATTTTTGTAATTTTTAAAAAAAAAGTCAGCGGTTTTGCGTAAAGAAGTAACAAACATCTATCTATTCTTATAACTTTTCCTTTAATATGAGTAGGATATTGTTTTGTAAATTTAATTTTGAATAATAAATTTCCTTTCAAGATTAATTTAAATGTTTGCCCCGAATACGTTTTAATATTTATTGATTAAATAGCATTCAATCTAATACATTCTTGGTTCCTTTGAAAAAGTTACGTCCCTCTACAACTAAGAAAACTATATAACTTTCTTAGTATCTGTCTTTATTCTATTTTTTATGGTATAGACGACACAAATAAAGCGTATCATTAAAAATGATTGTCAATATCTCTTTTACTCCAGAACAAGAACCCATAAAACATTAATAACTTCATTATATTTTATTACACGAACAAAGTATATACAAACAAACAAATCAGAGCGCGAATACTTCAGTTTCAATTAAATCTTAATAGCTTAGCTTGGAATCCATTTAGATTATAATAGTGTTTGCGAAACGACACAATACGTATGTGACGAGACGTAGTCATAACACCTCGCAAGCTATCTTGAATACAAACATTCGTCAAACTTCCGTAATTACAGTTTGAGTGAGTTTAACTACTGGTTTTGAATTATGTTGTATACATAGATAGTTTATTTTACGATAATAATGGACTGTGTCTCGAATTCGGACAGAAATACAATATAAGTGATACATATTGAAAATTATTTTTAGAATTAATGTTCCTAAAATGAATATCGTGGTGCAGAGGCTCAAGCGAGCGAAAGCTTTCAGGTGTAACTGGAAATCAGCGATGATAGAGACCTCAGCCTTAATAATCATAACTGAGTTACACGTTTTGCCATAATGGTTAGTTAATCACGCACATAGCAGTAGGTAGAGGAAACCAGAGGACCTAGTGTTAAGACACTGCGTTCTCTTTAAACATTTCCTTTTATTACTTTCCGCCGAAATTGAGACATTGCCTGCTGAGTGGCAGAACTCTACCTTGTTATCGAAGCGAGGAAATGATAATATTAAATATTTAGAGTTGGAATCGAACCCACAACCTGTCATGTTTACAGTTCCACGCTTGTGCCTCTGCGTCACGACAGGCATCGTTAATCCTTGTATACTGTATTTTTAATTTTTATTTTATTTGTGATAATAAATGTATTTTTATTTATTTATTTTAAGCGTGAGTAAAACTAAGTGTTAAGACACCTAGTTCGCTTTCAGCCTGAATTCGAAACAAGAGTGAAATATATTAAAAACAAAAAAAATTGAAGCTATTGAAATAGAATTTTAAAAAGGTGAATTTCATATGTCAAACAACGAATATCTAGTTCAAACCTATATAAATACATATAATTCCATATCTCATAACATATTCCTAGAAAATTCTATCTTCAATAACAAA
>JAKGSA010001021.1:15979-49905 GCA_033558755.1 Philaethria dido | reverse complement strand
CCGTGGCTAGTGGTGTTTGAGCTCCGTGAGGTCTTAGTGGGTAGTCGGTCTACCATCTCCCGGCTAGGAGTCCCAATAACCTGTCCGAGACCCCTACGAGCCGTAAAAGAGTTCCTCATGACAACAAAAAAAACGATAGTCAGAGAGAACCTAGTGTTAAGACTCTACGTTTCCCGTTTTGGCCCCAATCGGGGACATTATATGTTAGGTAGCGAAACTCAATGCCTTTTTCTTGCCGCAGGTGGGAATCGAACCCACAGCCAATCTTGATTACAGTCAGGTGTTGTCTGATTGCGCCACAATTTTTATAATTACAATGCAAATAAACAAGCAATATCAATAAATATACGTTCCTACATATGCATATGCTATAATGCTCTACAAAGTTTTTTATATCATTCATCATACCTATGGTTTTTTCTTTTTTTTTAGCTTCACGCTGTATCCCACATATAGCAAGGTAGGCAGAGGGAACCTGAGAACGTAGTGTTAAGACACGCCATTCCCCACTTTCCGCCGAATTGAGGCATTGCGTGCTGACCTATGTATGTAATGATACCCATAACATAGCAAAACATTTGTTCTAACATATAATAATTTAATTTACTTTTTTTTTAACTTCATGCTGTATCCCGCATATAGCAGGGAACCCGAGAACCTTGTGTTAAGACCCTCCGTTCTCTTTCAACATATTCGTTCCCCACTTTCCACCAGATTAAGGCATTGCGTGTTGATTGGCGGAACTCAACACCGCGCTTTGCCTTGTTACCAAACCCAGAAAATGAAAATACTTAATTTCCTGGAGTAAGCATCGTACACGGCTCTGCGCCACTCTTTTTAGTTCTTAGTATTTAAAATTGCAGTATAAACTATAGAGTTAAATAAAAAATGACAATATAATTGTCATAAAATAATGGAGATAATTTACCTCGACATATCTCAATTCTGGTTTCAAACCTTGTCCGAGAAACGTTTGACCTACTTTGGTTATGCAAGTAAATACATAAAACTTTTAACTTGTACTTTTATAGGTGTAATATATAGTCAAAATAATCAATTTATATAATAATGAGGCCTGTCGTGGGAACAAATAATCAAGCATGCGACTGTAAGCGCGACGGGTTGCGGGTTCGATTCCCACTCTAGGAAATGAAAATATTAAATAATACTCACAAGGTAAAGCGCATCGTTGAGTGGCGCACTCAGCAATGCCTCAACTTGCCGGAAAGTGGGCAATGAAAATGTTAAAGGGAATGGAGTGCTAAATGTTAAGAACATTCGATTCTCTGGTTCCCTGTGCCCACTCTGGTATCTGTAAACAGCATGAAGCTAAAACATAAATAAATTTAATACTAAGAATTTTGTTTGTTTTTTTGTAAAATAAAAAAATCATAAAGCCACATACTGTTTATTTGTAACAAAAAAAAGTCAAGAAAATAGTATCAAAAAAGCAATTTAAATTAAATGTTAGGATTCTTATCCGTAGACTTTCAATACCTACCTATCATACAACTATACTATATTACAATATATAGCAAGTATATGGAAATAAACCAAATTTACCTAACTGCGTCAGTGTTACCTGACATTCAACTCCAAAAGGTGGAATATGTAATAAACAAAAGACGTCAGTAAGTGTTTTATCATTCAGGTGAACGATCTTCAACGCTATACACTTAAAACAAGTTATTAAGTTACGAAACGGATAACCAATCGTCTTTGCCAACAATTAAATAAAACTGTTTTAACCGGATTTATCGCGTATGTTTTAATATTCGGAAATACATTTTTGGAACACTTTCTTGTCTCTCTAGCTGTGTATTTAATACTTGTAAAAATCGCGAAAATCAAAGATGCCATTATTTCTTTGCCAACCATTAAACTATTAGTAATATTAAAAAACCAAACGAAATCGTAAATTCATTTTTGTTTCTACAATACTACCAATAACAGTCATATACGTGTTGACCTTAAGCGTGACGTACTTGATAGTTGATCTTGATAACACTCAGTCCATTTCAACTGCTCGCGGAACAAACACGCATTTAAAATGACGGAAGCCGAGTCTGGTTCGACGTTTTGGGAAGAATTGACAAGTCCCCTTAATTTAGTATTGTTGCTTTTCATTTTATACCTTCTGTATAAGATATTAAGGTCGCAATTTGAGACGGTAGAGCCTCCAGCGCCTCCTCCGCCGCCGATGGCGAAGTTGAGAAAGGATATGACAGTGGCAGAATTAAAGAAATACGATGGCACCGATTCGGAAGGAAGAGTTTTGCTGGCTGTGAACGGTGTAATCTTCGACGTAACTAGAGGAAAACGGTTTTATGGACCTGGTAAGTAAAATACTTTAAAATAGAATTGTATATTAACATTTATCATTTAAATATTAAAAGTAAAATCACGGTGTAACTTCGTTCTGACGATAAGATACAATATTATCAGAATATTATTGCTGTAGTTCTTATTGCTTTGTAATAAAGACTACTTTAGAATAATTTAGATACGCGTGTGACCGAGGGCCCAGAAACCTTGACTCTAGTTGGCGCATACATTTTTATTACTGTAATGATTTCTACCTAAATACTAACGTTTTTGTAATTAGCCAAAGCAATAAACAATTTAATTATAGCTAACAAGTTGGTTACAAGTAATATTTTCTCTATTTTTTTTCAAAGAAATCTTTAATTTTTATAAATATTTATGATTTTATTAAAAAGAGAAAATATTAAACATTTTGTACCTACTAAAGAGGTTTCATACTATCAAGACATTTACATAAATTTGTAATAAGCATTACTATAATTTTAAATATTAGTAAAATAACACACTGTGTAAACATTTTATATAATGCTATCTGTATCCCGATACTTCCTTCGCGAGAATAAAAATATATATAAAAAAAGTAAAAACATAACGCCTGTCGTGGCGCAGAGGCACAAGCGTGCAACTGTAAACGCGGCAGGTTGTGGGTTCGATTCCCACTCCAGGAAATGTAAAATTTAGTATTTTCATTTCTTGGGTTTGGTAACAAGGCAAAGCGCGGCGTTGAGTTCCGCCACTCAACACGCAATGCCTCAATTCGGCGGAAAGAAGGGAATGAAAAATTCCATTTCCTGGATTTGGTGGAAAGTGGGAATTGTTGAAAGAAAATGGAGTGTCTTAACACTAGGTTCTCTGGTTCCATCTGCCTACCCTGCTACATGCGGGTTACAGCGTGAAGTTAAAAAAAAATAAAAAAAAAATATATATTTTTTTGCAATCATTATGAAACTTGAAATCTAGTTTTAACCTATTTTTTTTTTTCTTAGTGCTTCCCTACACTACCTAAGGAACCTGTACGCCTAACTTCACCTTTCTATGACCACTTGGCTCTACGATATCTGTCAGTTACTTAACGTTTTATATGTACATATACTCGTAGATTATCAAATATCAATATTAATTCAAATATCAATAACACTGTACGAGTATGTTTACTCGAAATTGAAGTCAAGAAAATTAGTCAAAGCTTATCAATATTATGCTATCGCCACATAATCTACTGCCAATCCGCTTGAGATTTGTCGACTATCGTGGAAATGAGGATGTTCTATTTATAAATAGTACACAAAGCAACGCTTACCCTATGATGTGATTTGTATCTATGCTAATGTTGGTAGCTTATTAGGTACGTCATATATGTATGTATCGCTACATCCGTTGGTAAATGGGCTACAAGTGTTTCACGTATGACAACTAGTTACAACTATAGTTTTTAAATGTCAATTTTTTATATTAATAGATTAAAATAATATAAAAGATTCAACGCCTGTCAAGGCGGTTCAAGGCACAAGCGTGCTACTGTAAACTGACAGACAGGTTGTGGATTCGATTCCCACTCCAGGAAATGGAATTTTTCATTTCCTGGGTTTGGTAACAAGGCAAAGCGCGGCGTTGAGTTCCGCCACTCAGCACGCAATGCCTCAATTTGGAGGAAAGTGGGGAACGGAGTTTCTTAACACTAGGTTCCCTCTGCCTACACTGCTATATGCGGGGTACAGCGTAAAGCTATGTATGTATACTTTTTTTAACCAACTTGAAAGAAAGGAGGAAGAGAAGTGTTAATCAATTTTTATTTTTTTTTGTGTTATTTTTAATGGATTAATCAATTTTGATGATTCTTTTTTATTTGATAGCTATTGCTTTTGATATGGTCCCATTTAAATTTAAATTGGATTTAATGAGTACTTTTTCTACGAAATCGGTTACTTAAGAAAAGCTTTTTTCATTTCATATGAAGTTCGACTTTCTTTTGTTAATCTTAATTATTTTTTAAAATTTATTCTATGTAAAAATGTTATTAGCATAATAGTGATATTTATTTTTAAATGGAAATGATATGCATTATATTAAAGTAATTTAATAAATTAGTTAAGTCATTAATTAATGGTAAAAATGTGAAAGTTTGTGGAAATGGATGGTTGATTTATACTCTTTCAAGCAAAAATTACTGTCTGAATTTACAAAATAGTACAGTACAATAAATCAGACTACAATTTATAAACTTTTATACAATTTAGCCATAATGAACAATAACAAAGTAAATTGTAACAAAAATTATTACGAATAACTCAATAACAACAACAACAAACAACACGTAACAATTCTTCAAAAACAAGCAGCATTTTACACAAGTACCATACTCAGCAAAGTATTAGGGGACACAGTGTTTGTGAATAACATACCAAGCACACAAAAAACCACAAGAAAGTTTACATATGTCAACGACTGTTATGCAGCAATTAACACATACAGAATCTGGTAAACAATCACCCGTCACACTTCACCTATCATCTAATCTACACACACCAAATAACCATATATCAAGTACACAAACTACAAAAATCACACGCAGTAGGAAAGGGAGGAGATAGAGATAGGGGGAATCTATATATATCCTTTTTCCTTAAGGCTTTAGGACGGGATATATAGATACGAGTATACCGACGTAAAATTGAGTTTCGGCAAACCGAAAACGAATAACTCAAAAACTATTCAGATCTTAACGACACTTAAATGAGGCTACATCACTAGCTATCGTATAAAAAAAGAATCACCAAAATTTGTTCACCCAGTAAAAAGAGGTGCGGTAACACACATAAAAATAATACGAGTACAGTTGAATTTATAACCTTCTGCTTTTTTGACATCGCCTAATAAATATCTAACTTTGGTCATGATTTGACGATGAAAATCCAGCCGTTTCATAAGGATTTCCTATCTAAGGAGTACCCATAAGAGAAGTAACTCCTTAGCAATCAATATATTCACCGTGCGTGGGCCCATCGCAAAAAATGATATAAATTGTATACATTTTATATAAACAAGCTTCGAATGACTAAGATGAATTGAACGAACATAACCTTGAGACTTAATACCTTACGCAATTGGTCTTCGTTAAATAGATATTAGTATGCATGTATGTCGGTGTACGCTCGCGTGAATTTTAATTTTAGCTTGTAACGGTTATTTTTATAATATATTCTATATTATAGCGTGCGACTGTAACGGCGACAGGTTGTGGGTTCGATTCCCACTATTGTATGTATATAAATAACCATAGTAGTCTGTGGCACAGTATTTTTATATTGTCTCTATATACTAAGTAATATTTTATTTCATAACATTTCATAATTGTAGGTAACATTTAGTTATTGCTATATTAAAAGTTTAATAAAGGCTTTTCTCTTTGCCACTATTAGATCTAGGAAATATAGAATTTCTATACTGTCTAACTTATTGCATAATATGTAAGTATTTATAAATTTAAATTTTCATGAGACCAAATTTCGACCTTAAGTACCGCGATACACTAATCATCGGTTTTAAAATGTACGGAAATAACAATGACTAGATCTTCTTTCTCACTAAACTCTGACAGATCCAGTTTTTGATTTTTTATGGTTAAGATTAACCAGACACATAGCTAGCATTTTTACCTCAATGTTTTTTTTTTGTCATATATACATATTATAGTTATTCCAAATTAAAATTAATTTAAACTACTGTCTCATACATATACAGGTACATTCTATAAAGAATTACTGTTCTAATTTTTTATTTCGCTCTAGTACAACAAGGCCGAGCATTGAGTTTCACTAATTAATAAACAAATTTGAGATAAAATTCGGGTAGAAAGCGGCGAAAGAGTATTTCGACACTAGGTTTTTAATAACTATCGCCCTATACGGGGTTAAGTAGGAAGCTGTTTTTTTTATATTTCTTCTTTTCCTTTAGTAGTATTAGCAAAAACAATATTATAATAAAAAAATAGTACTTTTAAAAATCAGCTTATATTATTTATACAAAAATAATATAAGCAGTTAACAAAAACACCTTGAAACTTTACAAAGTCAATTAAATTAACTCGATAATTACTTGATTGTTTCTCACAAACCAGTTGTTAATGTATCTTTAAATACATATATGATAACATTGACAAATAATGTTTTTCTTTACATTAAACTTGTTATATTTTTAAATGCATTTTTAATTGATTTAAATAATTATTTTATTACCATGGGATATCGTAACGCTGTGGGCAGTGGACAAGCTATAGTAACACACACACAAATTAATGTTGTTTTCTTACCGTCACACAATTACTTAGAATTACTAGAAAGTGGAGAATGTAGTAATATTTTTATACTTACTTCCAAAAAAGGAGTAAAGTCAAAGTCAAAGTCAAAGTCAAATAATTTTATTCAAAATAAGAAGTTACAAGCTTCATTTTTTGAACGTCAAATAATTTACCACCGGTTCACTAAATAAGTTACGTGAAGCTGTGTACATAGCAATCTTTATATCAATTTATTATTTATTGACGCCTGTCGTGGCGCAGAGGCAAGAGCGTGCGCCCGCAAACGCGACAGGTTCAGGGTTACATTCCTCCAGGCAATGGAATTTTTATTTCCTGGGTTTGGTAACAAGGCAAAAAGCGGCGTTAAGTTGCAACACTCAGCACGCAATGCTTTAATTCGGCGGAAAGTGAGGAACGGAGTGTCTTAACACTAGGTTCCCTCTGTCTACCCTGCTATATGCGGGATACAGCGTGAAGCTATGTAGGTATATGTATATGTATTATTTATTCAGATCTAGGATATCATTACATGAACTTGTTTCTTGCTACAAATCACGTTGTCACTACTTGTGCATTTATAAAGCTATAAAACACAATTATTATAGTTTTAATCAGATTTATTCAACGCAGGCTTTCAACCAGCAAAAGAAACTATGGTATAGTATATATTTCTATATTGATAAAGGACATAGAGACTATTATTAGAAAACCCATTTAGATAACACAAAGAGCTATTCGTATTTCATACATAATATTGTAATTATAGGTACCTTTTATTATATTGGTTGACAAATGGCCTATCAGAGGATTTCGATATTACTACAATATATATAAATTTTAATATTTATTAGGAGCAATAACGGATCTCATTTTCTGAATTAAGTTAGAATATTATTTGTGTCCAACTATATTTGATGGTTTATCTTTGTACTTTTTATTGAATGAACTAGCTTATATCATAGCTAATGCTTTTGATGTGGTCCCATTTAAATTTAGCTAAGATCTGTCGACAAGTTTTTGAGTTATTCGTAATCTTACTTTTTATTGCATTTTCAATGCAGTTGGTTTTCTTTTTATGTTAAAATTTGAATTATTTATATTTATAATAACTACTGTGCAAGCTGACGCGTTAACAACGCGTTGTCTTTAGAAATGTATATGTCACTTTATATAAGCATGGATGTCAAACCATGGTAGTGTATGTAACATTTATTTTATTAACTCAACATACTTTTTATGCATTACTAAAAAAAAGTTAATATTCTACACTCCTTCTCCATATGAAGTATAAGTGTGCCAAATTTCATGCTCTTCCGTCCGTGTAATTTTCGTAAAAAGGGGCACAATGTTTTTGCTTCACGTATTTATATATAGATATATATGAACCTTCTCTGCTTCTAAGTGACTGACAGACGGATAACTCAAATTACTGGGCATACAACATTATAATTTAGCGTGTAGGTTCCTAGAAGGGAAGTATTGCGATAGGATTTCCTGAAATTCTAACGAGGACAGGGAAAGCTGAATTTTACGTATTAAATGATATTATTTTAACTGGACTAATAGCATATATTTTAGAATTCGGATATACATACATTCTACTTGTGAACACGGACTATTATAAAGTGTTCGAAAGGTCAGGTTTGCAAAAACTTCGCTCAATCTGATTTAAATAAGTTCATTTCATACGATATAGCTACTAATAAAGGAAATAGACATAATGTCCACGCAAACGAAGCCATGGACATTACCTAGATTTCATATTTACTATGTTATAATAATTTTAATGAATTCTTACATATTGAATGTAAGTAAGCACTGACAATTATGTTATTTTATTTTGCCAAAGTCAATATTTTATTAACCGATTCAAAAAAGCAGTATGTTTCTTGATTCTGATGATTCTTCTTATATATGATATATGATGGGTGATAGTTCTGATGTGATTCCATTTAAATTTAGTAAAGATCTGACAATAGTTTCTGAGTTATTCGTAATAACCTTATTTTTAGTACATTTTGTTTGAAGTAGGTTTTTTTGTTAAAATCTTAACTACATCATGATTAAATAAATGGTCAAATTATATTTTTACAATATGAAAAGTTATAAAAAATATGTTTTAATAATCTCATGAATCAAGGACTTGTGACAAGATGATGCAATTTACAAGTTATTATGATTATTTAGGATTAAATTTATATTTACATATTTTTTTCGAATTGCAAATTTAAACTTTTATTTTTTATATTAATCGTGATACGACTCTTTATAAATACAAAAGTTAATCCTTCTATTTTTTACATACTGAAATATCAGTAACACAAAAATTTACAAAAAATTATCTTTATCGCTAAATAATACTCGTATACATACGTATAAAAATAATATAACCAAAATTAATACCAGAAAGTTAATATTAAAATCTTATATAATATTAATTTTTTTAACTATGTTACTGTGTAACTGAGGGACTGACAAACATACAGCAAAACTGCTGACCATAGAAATCTAAAATTGGCCATGTGGGTCCTTTGAGAAGGGTTGGAAAGCACTAAAAGATGAATTCTCGAAATCCGATGGCATCGAAGAAAAACGGTTTCTTTAAGGTTCTATAGTCCACACAAACGAAATTACGAGATGCATGTCGTTTATATATGCTTGTAAAAGCAGCTTCACACTTGTTAGATAGAAACTAGTCTCAAGACACTACGTCCTCCACTTTATACCTAAAATCGGATCATTGCATGCTGAGTGGTGGACTCCACGCGGCGATTTGTTTTACCAGAGCGAATATAATAATTTAAATCGAATCGCGAATCGAACTCATTACTAATCATGCCTACAGTCAAACGCCACGATGGCTTTATGTGCTCATAAGTACTGAAAATATAGCCTGATACATTATATGATTCATAAGTATTGTATGACATGATATGATATGAAGATAAAGTTAAAGGCAAATTTAGATTTATAATATATACATTTATTTATTTAATAAGTTGCTTTGTCTCTGTACAGTGAATATATTTATGAAATTGTGATTTTAACAAAAAAATGAAAAACCACCTTGAAATAACTACAAAGCAAATAACCACAAAGCACTAAAAAGTATATTTATTACGAATTACTCAAAAACTACTTGTCAGATTCGGAGTCTACTTGTGACTACGGATTACTGTAAAGTGTTTAAAATGTCGGGTTTTCAAAAGATGTATTTTCGAATACCAAAATATACGCGATTAATCCGGTTAAAATAGTTTCATCATTACATTTATTTAGGACTACATCGGAATCAATAGCTATCATTTAAAAAGAGAATCATCCAAATTGGTTAACCCAATAAAAAATTAGGTTGTTACACATATAAAACAATACAGTCGAATTGAGAACCTCTTCCTTTAAGTTGATTAAAAATATTACAAACTATATACTCTCTTGCTGATAAATAAGTAATATCTAAATGAGGAATATATTTATGTAATACTTTTTAAATTATAGTTTCGTAGCCTATAACTTTAATATGATAACAAAGATAGTTTTAAATTGAATAGCAGATGATACTTCATGTGGCAGTTACTGAAAACTAAGGAATGTTTGGAATCATAACATAATTAAAAAACGTAAACTTAAAAATTAGCTTATCTTTAATAATTATTTAAAAATGAAATGAAATATAACTTAAACATTGAGAAACAGCAGTTTTTGCGAGCTCAACCTATAAAATGTTCCGATTTGGGACTCGGACAAATCATGTGGGACTCCCATGCCGGCAGATGTACTTTACAAAAAGCGTGTTAGCTAGCTTTTTTGTTACTTACCTTTTTTTAGTTTCACGCTGTAACACCGCACACACATAGCAAGGTTAGGCAGAAGGAAGCAGAGAAACTAGTGTTAAGACACCTCGCTCTCTTTTAACATTTCCGTTCCCCACTCTTACAAATTAATCTATTACAAATTTAAGTTTTTCTGCGAAATTAGACAAAATTATTGAACCGAATATTCATAATAGATCGATTTCACCCAACTAACTGCATTGTAGAGTTATAGCAATATAACACTGTAGACATCAAATATGGTCCGAGAATTAGAAATTGACTTGAGTGCGTCCGATTTCACCGAAGTACTATTGTGTACCATTGTTTATTGATTGAGATTGTATGGAGAATTGAGTTTCTTAGTCCATAACATGCTGTATGAATTCTAGTTAACAATTTAATACAAGTTAGACTTGTTTAAAGATTTAGGCTTCATTAAAATTTAGTTTATCGTAAATATAGTGTATGTAAATTTATTAAACTCATTTAAAATGTAAATCTCACAAATATAATCATCATTTGGTCAGCAAATTCGTTGTTTTAGCAAAAAAGAATTTTATTGGTAGTTATTTTTTTCAAAGACTAACTCTTTGCGTGGATCTTTAGAACTCTAAATAATTAAATATGCATTTTACCATTAAGTAATAACGGTGGCGCAGTTAGACTGGTGCGCAGTTCAGAGTGTTTGGATGTAGGTTCGATTTCCATTTGAGTTAATATTCAAATTATGTTAGTAAGGCAAAGGTGACAATGACTTTTGCTACTCAACACGTTATATCTCGATTTCAGACGAAGAATTCAGAACGGAGCGTCTTGACAATAGTTTTTTAAGACTTTTTCGCGTGGAAAAGCGTAAAGCTGTTTTAGATATTAAACAGAACTTAATTTCGATTTATCGAATCTTATATGCAATTGAACTAATTTGATTTCATTAATATGCTCTTTAAATTAATTGAATCAAATTTAAGTTGTAATAATTATTAAAAATAATAATATAAAATATGTTACTAATAACTGGTTTTGGGTTCCAGGTGGCCCATACGCTGCGTTTGCAGGTAAAGATGCAACACGAGGACTTGCTACCGGCCAAGTCGCGGCATCTGATACAGAATACGATGATGTCAGTGATTTAGGACCAGATGAGATTGCGTCTGCCAAGGAATGGGAAGAACAATTCAGAGGTAATGCTATAATATTTTATGGGCTTTTGTATTGTTAGCCGTACGTTCGATAAATACACATATTTACATAGCTTCACGCTGTATCCCGCATATAGCAGGGTAGGTAGAGGGAACCAAATTCAACGCCGTGCTTTGAGTTGTTACCAAACCCAGGAAATGAAAATTCCATTTCCTGGAGTGGTATATGGTATATTCGCTTATTAAAATACCTAAAATATCAAAGAGATATTTATTTTTTTAATATTTAAAGAAGGAAACTGTTCATTTTAATTAATAAAATATAAAAAAAGTTTTTAATTCTTTTTGTATTTAAAAATATATTCAACTTTTTGACATTTTATTGAAAGGTGTAGGTTTAGTATTTATATTGTTTTTTTTTTTAGTTTATTTTGAACAGGTTTATAAGATATATTAAATTATAATACTTTTTAACCCTTGGTCAAATTTTCCGTTTTTTATAAGCACTTGGCCTAAACGAGTAAAAACAAATAAAACAAAAAAATTACATACTTAAACTACATATATATATATATATATATAATGAATATTTATAACTTTTTATATGAAAGATACAAATTGTAGTATGCGTGCTTGTTTCTGTTGGGGTCAGGGTCGTATACTGAAGAGGTTACGGCATCATTAGGCCAGGCTTTAGCTCCCAAGCATTTTATTATTCATATATTGATTACCTCGTAAGCGCTTAATATGAACAGTGTTGATCAAGTATTTATTTATTTATTTTTATAGTTAAGTTTTAAAATATAAAAGCTTAATTATAAATATTGTGCATGATATTTATCATTTCCTTATTTTCATAGTGATTTATTTTTTGAACGTAAATACATTTTTAATTAATCGTTTATGAGAATACCTATTTTTCAAGCAAGTAGACAGAAAGAACTTAGACAATATATCCTCCACTTTTTGAAAGAACATTACTTTCTACGCTGTATCCCGCACACTGCAGGGTAGGCAGAGAGAACCTATTGTTAAGACACTCCGTTCTCTTTAACAATATATATTTAAACCAAATAACTTGGCTCTATAGACTCTCCGCTCTCTTTCACAATTAAAAAAACGATATAGATAACACTTAATACCGTACCTGTAACAGTAACATAAAGAAAAAAAAAGTTCCCAAAATTTAAAGCAAACAAGTCCTCGCCTATTCAGCGATCCTTAAACAATGGACGTTTGATTGATTAAGTCGTGATCAACATAATAAGAGAATTCCCTGAATCGAATCGAAGAGAAAACTTTTAATTTCCCCTTCGATCAAATTTACTGGAACTCATTGAATATTTATTCAGACCGGGAATAATTTAGAATATATTAACGGTTATTTTACAAGACAGCGTATCAGCAGCATGGATGTGATTTCATTTCCTAAAACAATCTTGTGTCGTTATGTTATTTTAACCTTAATATGTATAACTATGTATATATTTCTGTAAATCTTCTTCTTCTTTCTTATTTTCACTCTTTATTTCTAGCAGATAGTCAGAGAAAAGTCCCTGAATACTTTTTTCGCCTGATTCACTATCACTTACTACGGGTATACAGATCTTCTAGGGAGTCTTCATGCATTTTACGTGACTTTCCTGTAGTACCCGGTACCATAGACACTGTGCGCTCTAAGATCAACCTGGGTTTCCCTTATTTCTCTAACCGTTGCTGTCTCTTATAATAATTTCTAATGCATGAGCATTGGGATAACATAGAAATTTATGTCGAGTTGTATTTTCGAGAGATTTGCTTTCATAACCTAATTTTTCAATTTATGTCTATTGACGCAACTGATACGTACTAAAGGCGATTGGTTCGAATGCGAAACTGAGTTGTAGAATTTTTTGTGTTTATTCAATTTTATGTGGCAAATTTTTTTAAGAAATTGTAGCCTGTTTTTGGACATAGAACTATGCAAAAAAATTGAAATAATTAAAAGAATTGGTCTCTCTTTGGAATTAATAACCTATAGATAATTTTATGTTATTTCCTAAGCTTAGTTGAGTAATATGAAAATATAGAGAAAGCTAACAAATGGACTAAGTGTCCGTACTGATCAAAATAATCATAAAAAAACAATGCTAAGGTTTCATCTAAAGCTGTTCAGTAGTCTTTAGGTATAAGAGTAATAAGCATAAATTAATTTGAATTGATAATTATTTAAATATATTTTATCTATGAACTTTAATTATTTATGGTCAATATAGTATAAACAGTATGACTCTTCATATTTTTTCTTATCTCGCTACAGTTTGTTTGCTGGATAACAGAACTTATCACTTTTATAGATCTCGTGTCTGATTCATATTCTTAAATGTCTACAAGTCTGAACGTCGTAAAAGTATCTACTTCATTGCTTAACCATCCATATTTAAATTATGATAATATTCATATATATGTATTTTAGTATTTAGGGGTATTTTGTAATGCTTAAAATTATTAGCCATACACTTTTAATTTATATTTAACTAAAAGATAGCAATATCATGGCTTTTGCTGCATATTAGGGTAGACAGAGAAACCCTAGTCTATCATTATGTCTCCAAGTGCGGATCGAACCTACAACAGTCTCGCTTATAGTGATACTGTCTCATAGCGCCATGATAATTCAATTCAATATTGAATTTACGTACAAAAACAATTAAGTTACGTATATTAAAACCTCTTCCTCATTTTTGTTTAGTATAAAATAAGAAAAATGCATTTTAATAACCTTAAAAGAATATTCTTTTTTTTTAACTTCACGCTGTAACCCGCATATAGCAGGGTAGGTAGAGGGAACCAGAGAACCTAGTGTTAAGACACTCCATTCTCTTTCATCAATTCCGTTCCCCACTTTCCGCCGAATTGTGGCATTGCTTGTTGAGTGGAGGAATTCAACGCCGCGTTTTGCCTTGTTAAAATACTTAATTTTACATTTCCTGGAGTGGGAATCGAACCCACAACCTGTCGCGTTTACAGTCGCACGCTTGTGCCTCTGCGCCACGACACATATTGATAATATTTTATTAAAATTTCAGAAAAATATGATATCGTGGGAAGACTCTTGAAGCCAGGAGAAACGCCAAATAAGTACGAGGAAGAGGGTGAAGAGAAGAAATCGCAATAAGTGCTAGATATTTTTTTTGCTATTTTTGTGATATTTTTAGTATAAGTGTTGGGTAATGTTTATTAATAAATATATATTTCACACGGAGACTTTCGTATTTTCAATTTATAATAATTAGTAATATCTACCGTTGATACGTAAAATATGGAATGCTTTAGCAACGTACGTATGTATGTTATTATATGTATATGTCACTTTATACAAAAGTCTTTATACAAACCCATGGTAGTATGTGTAATATTTAGTATATTCGTGTTATGTAATGTTTTTTTAGCTTCACGCTGAATTCCGTACTAGCAAGATAGGCAAAGGAAACCCGAGAACCTACTATTAAGACACTCCGTTCTCCTAATATTTCCGTTCCGCACTTTCTGCTGCATTGCGTGCTGAGTGGCGGAAATCACCGCCGCGCTTTGTCTTGTTACCAGAACTAGAAAAAAATATTTAGTATAAATATTAATTACAAATATTTAATATTTTCATTCCATAGAGTGAGAATCGAACCCACAGCCTATCGCGTTTACAGTCGCATGTTTTTGCCTCAGCGCCACAACTGACCGACACAATATTATTTTTAAACCACTGTAAAATAATCAAACTTAACAGTTTCATACAAATTGTGATAAAACAACAATCTCAACAGTTTTCTTGACGTTTCATTATTTAATTTTAACATTTATATATTTTAGTATCTGGATATCTGACAAGTTGGACATCAATAAAGACAGTTCGCTAAGTAATTATTTTAAGATCTCAACATCGGTGTCTGAGTTTTGTGACAGTTTATAACTTTGTATTTTACTAGAATTAAGATTTTAACAAAAAGCCGACTTAGAATAGACTAAACTAGTAAAATAGTTACGAATAACTCAAAAACTTCACCCCGTAAAAAGTTATGCGCACAGTAACACCCACATAAAAAAATATACGTTGAATTGAGTACCTCTTCCTTCTTTAAAATCGATTAAAAAGGTCAATCAGATCCATTTTGTTTTATTAATATTCATACATATATATATTTATTGTAACTATTATTTTTAAAGTGAAGAAATCATCAAATTCATACATAATTTAGAATATATAGATAGGGCTTTATGAAAAGTCACTATATTCTTCTAATTCGGTTTATTTTAGGTACATTGTTTATACTGAAGAAGCAAAGTTATGTCCATATGTTGTTGTATCATTATATTAATATGTGAAGGAGGAACTTTGGACCCCTTTTTGCGGACAGAGGAGTAAGTTTGTCAAAGTTAAGTTTTAAATATCGAAGAAGTGCAGAATAGCAATGTTTTTATAATAAAGTATTATGAATATATTAAATTAATAAAATAAATATTACACACAATATCACGTTTGACATAAACTTTTGTATAAAATGATATACAAGTTACCCATACATATATTATGCGACAACCGCCGGTCTACTAATAAATGTATAGATGTTAGGCAGAGGGAATCTGACAACCTATTGTTAAGACACTCCATTCTCTTTTAACATTGCCATTCCCACTTTTCGCCGAATTGAGGCATTGCATGCTGATGCGAAACTCAACGCTGCGCTTTTCCTCGTTACCAGAGCGAGGATATAAAAATACTTAATATTATTTAATATTTTAATTTTCTGGAGTGGAAATCGAATCTACAGCCTGTCGCCTTCGCGACAGGACTCAAATTTTAATTATATAATTTTTATTCATAAAATGAAACAAAAATAAAGGAAACTAACCTGTAACCATACTGTCATGAAATGATTACCACTAAGCCTAAACGTCATAATAATTCACTATAATTTATATACATTCACACTATTAGAATTTGTCCATTATATGAGTATTTGCTTTGAAACAAAGGAATTTCAGGCAATTTACGCTTCGTAAACAACACTTCATACAAATGTGTAGGTGTATCAAATTATATATTGTTTCCACTTGTATTTATGTGCGATATATTTATACCATCTAAATATAAAAGAATTATAAATAAACTACGTATAAATAATTTAGTTCTGTTAACCTAGCCATATCCCTAGCCAGATCAAAAGAAAAGCAAAGAACGGAGGGTCTTAACAGTAGATTTACTGCCTATCTAACATAATAACACATATAACAATAAAAAATACAATTCTAAAACTGCCTTCCGAGCCGGGTGGTAGCTTTCAGACGGACTGATATTACATCTTTATGTTAATTGAGGATTCGAAAGTGCTTGTTGTAACCTATTTGAATAAACTTAAATACCATCCACACCACTTGGATGCGTAGCACTCCAGTACTGTTCGGTTTCGTAGGAATTTCCTTGCACGTGCCACTGAACTGCGAAATGGCCTACTTGCGGCAGCCTTTCCAGGTCGATACGATATGGACCTCGTACACCTCATAGGCCAGTAACGCACCTGTAGCTCCTCTGGTGTTACACGGTGATCACTTACCATCAGGTGACCCGAACGCTCGTTTGCCTTGTCCTTTCTATAAAAAAAGAAAAAAACATTTTGATTATCCTAATCAAAAATCATTTTTTTGTCTCTCTTTGTCTACCCCGCTAGGGATGAAGCGTGACACTAAGTTAAGATTTAGATTTTTTTTTTTATTATATTTGTTCTGATCACTACGGACATGTGGTCTTTTAACTAACTAACTTTTGTCAACTTTCACTATATTTTCATATCACTTAACTAAGCTTAGGAAATAATATATTTTATTTCCAAAGAGAGTCCAAGTATTTTAGTTGCCTACTTTATTAAGTAGGCTAACTATTATTATAACTTATTATAACTAATAATACTTAAGTGAAATGATTTTGAGTTTGAATAAAAGTAACAAATTATCAAAAAAGCTCAAAAATCCCAGTGAACAACAGTATAAAAACATTACAAAATTCAACTCTAAATATTCACTGTAAAATCGTGTTTCATTTGCATAAACTTATCTTCGTTCATATCTGATTCCCGAGCAAGTGCAAGGCAATTTCCTAGTGATTTCCCTTGTCCGGGACGCGCGATAAAAGAACTAATCTTTGCAAGGAACACTATTTCACGGTTCATTTAGTAACGTTTTGTTCCTCTCTCGCCGCCTACTTGTTGATTTGAGGTGGACTCGATTGCTTTATGATATATTTTATTGGTATGAATTATATCAAAATATGTAATAATTTCAACGAATTAAATATGTTATAAACTTCATTTGAAATGGCAACTAATTTTTAAAACTGGACTCCCTTAGAGCACATAGTGATACACACAGCTATGTGCCCTAAGGTACAGTGGTAACACTAAGGTCTATGGTACGGTCTTTTAGGCATAGGTTTGAGTAATGAAAACGTAAAAAAATATATATTACAAATTTTTTTCTTTGTATAAGATTTAAATTGTATCCGCAAAAAAATTATATTATTTTAAATTTTTTTTCCGTTTGTTTGATCGACTTACAAAAAATCTAAAAATGTTAAAGAATTCAGTGTCTACAGCATTCAAAGACGAGGTAATACGTAAAAAATGTAAGAATTGTTTTAATAAATAATTCTAATATTCTAATGATTTCTCGAAGATATTAATGTCATAATTTTTTATAGTTATCGTTAAGAAAACAAGTCTTTTAAATCCTTTTTGCGATTTGAAAATATGTCCTTTATATCTAATTTCTAAATATATGATGAATTTTCCAATTTGCATTCAAGAAAAGAACATACAGACTGCATAGCAAGTAAAGTTAGAGGAAACTTAAGGTGTAAGCAATATATTCATATAACTGTTGAGTAACAGCAGTAAGTCTTCATTCATAATTCCCCTTTGACTCACAGTTCACTAGTGACGTGATATTGGAAAAGCTACTTCGAAGTTAACGGTTAAATCATTCTCATGGAAATAGATAGTATTTGTTTGAAATTTAGTTAATTTTAAAATGTGTCTTGACACTCCGTTCGACGTTATAATATATTGCCAAGACGTGAGTGTCAAAATACTCTCTCTTGGTTCTCTCTGATTATTCTGGTATGCGGGATAAGGCGTGAAGTAAAATTTCATCGATGATTATTAAGTACAATAAGTAAATTTTTATACTTGCCTGCTATTCAGGGTTTTAGCTAATTTTATGTATGCATGCCTCAATCCGGCGAAAAGTGGGAAACGGAATTGTTGAAAGAGAACAGAGTATCTTAACACTAAGTTCTAAGGTACCCTCTGCCTACCCTGCTATATGCGGAATACAGCGTGAAGCTAGTGAAGCTTGTATATGATCATTCATTGAGTAGGAATTGAATCCACAATCACCGCGTTAGCGCCATCCTAGTCCACCACGATGGCCAAAAAATATAAATCAAATATAAAAAAACTTTATATAAAAAAACATTAACATTTTTAAAAACTTTTCCAATACATTGTTTAACATAAAACAATAATACGATGTAGTCTAGCATAGTTTAAAACAAGACTAAACTAAATTAGTGGTTAGAAGCAAACTCGCTTTTAACAAGCGCCTTAGATTACAAAGTCCGTCTTTGAAATTCAATTCTACGAACAATCTGCCTTGACGCCGGGGCTATTGTCTGATTTATGCACTATAAAGGGAAGGGCCTCTGTACATTGAAGATGGGGTAAACACTTGATTCTGTGATGGATGCCAAACTATGTGCATATTTGTTATAATTATAATAATAATGTAATGGACAACTGAAACCTCAAAGCTAATAGGTTCTAAATGTCAATATATTTGGCAGAATTTAAATATATAAAGCCTAGCGTGGAGCAGAGGAACAAGCGTGCGACTGTAAGCGTGACAGGTTGTGGGTTCGATTCCCACTCACAGCAAATGAATAATTCTATTTCCTGGGTTTGGTAACAAGGCAAAGCGCGGCGTTGAGTTCCGCCACTCAACACGCAATGCCTCAATTCGGCAGAAAGTGGAACGAAGTGTCTTAACACTTGGTTCGTAGGTTCCTTCTGTCTCTCCTGCTATATGCGTGATACAGCGTGAAGCTAAAAAAAATTTAATTGTTTTGATGGTACAAACATGATTTTTGTGGGTATAGAAATAGTAGGTACATACAAACCAAGCCAATCGTGACTAACTAAGAAAAAAGAAAGCATCTTCATGCTTTTCCTTACATAGCAGGGTCAATAGTATTATTAGATTACAAGATAAGTAAGAAAAGAAGATAGAGGACATATTATCAAGACATTTGACTATCTGTAATCGAGACATTTAGTCTTGAGTAGCGGATTTCAAAGCCGTGCATTGTTATCAAGGCTAAAAAATGAAATATACTAATTCCCGCGAATGAAAATCGAACCCACAACCAGTGCTAATTACAGCCAGGTTCTCCCACTTGCGTCACTAAGGCTTTTACTAACGAAAAGAGCTCTATGAATCGAAATAATAATGAGGCATGACGACGATGATAAAACAAATATTTTATAGCAATTTTTCAACACTAAATAATCTTAATTTCCTTCGTAGATGCTTTTCTCGATAGTAAAAGTTTTAGAGGTTAAATAAATAAATAAAAATAATGTTTTCACACAAAAAATGCTAAAACAGTTACTTCAAGAAAACTTTCAGAAAGTTGCAACTATAGAAATACTTAACAATCATTAGTTTCTGTTTAACAGTCACAGCCGACACTTGCCTCATCTAACTTTTTATTGATTCCACTTAGTAGTTATTGGCTGTAGTCGTATTTTACTCGGACTTTCGACCTTATATCTACATGAAAAAGTAATAAAATCCTTTTTAAGTAGCAATTTTCAACGTTACTTACATTGAAAATAGTTGTGAAACTTCTGTTCATATTCCCTAACCATCCAAGTTTCAGAATAAAGATGCTTTTGAAAGTTAAAACTAAAACGAAATAAAAGATTTTTGTTTACAGAAAACTTATATTATAGTTATTGTTGATTTTCTCTCTTGCTCGCTATTAGTTAAAGCTGCTGTTTGCATAGCAAACATATATATATGCGCCTGTTATGGCAGCAGAGGTACATGCGTGCGACTGTTAACGCGACAGGTAGTTTCAGTGTTCGATTCCCACTCTAGGAAATTGATTTTTTTTTTCATTTCCTGGGTTTGGCAACAAAGGCAAAAGCGCGGCGTTGAGTTCCGCCACGCAATGCCTCAATCCGGCGGAAAGTGGGAACGGAATTGTTGAAAAAGAACGGAGTGTCTTAACACTTGGTTCTCAGGTTCCCTCTGCCTACCCTGCTATATGTGGGATACAGCGTGAAGATAAAGAAAAAGGTGACCGGATAGAGATTACATGCAAGAGAAGGTATACTATTTCCACCCAATGATATTTGATATATATCCTCAAAATGCCGTATAGTTCCCACTGATATTATAGATATGAAAGTTTCTGACGATGTTTGTTAGTTCATCTTTCACGCAAAAACTGAACGAACTTGATTGGTCTTCGGCGACCAGTTTTTTGGCCAATTCAATCCTTTCATAATCCTCTATTCATCATTCTCTGACAATTTGGCCATAATATTAGTATTTTGTTAAAAATAATGATTTCAAACAGCTCATTTTGTATGAGACCAGCTGTCTTATATAAATCAATTAAGCTAATTAAAGAGCGTGCTTTACCAAGCTCGTTGGGCGTTAAGTAAATAGCTTCAAAGCACCAATAAATAATAGTTATGCCTCCACAGCGAATTCATTGATTTGGTATCAGCTTCGACAAATTGATACAAATGATTGTTTAGGCGGACAAATAGCAGGAAATATTCGAGAGGGAAATAGTAGTTTAGATATACAGTGGTTTGGCCGCAAGATAATAAATTGGCTCCAACCGCTCGCCCGTGCCAAGCAAAACTACAAAAAACCATTTAAAGGACGTTGTTTATGGGCTATTTAGAAACACCTTATGTAAGCAATTTAACTTAAGCTTTTTACGTTTCATCTGAATTATATTGTAGGGGTATAGATTTGGGCAAGTTGTAAGAATAAGAATTGAAGAATTTATATACTAGTTGTAACTCGCGACTTCGCTCGCGTGGTTAATGGATTGTTCATGATATTTGACACATGTGTACGGTGCCTTTATATTCATGTAATCATGGATCTTCCCATGGGAATGAAATGTTTTATTTTTGATATTTTAAAGTGTTAATCAAACATTTAGAAAAAAGAATAACATTTCTAGAAAACGTATAAAAATTTGAACGCAGTGGGACTCGAACCCGCGACTTTTGGACACGACGTGAAGCGCTGTAATTATTAGGCAATGCGTCGAAATTCTTGTTGTTAGCATCTCTGTTGAGAGATTCTTACAAATTTCTGCTACCCAAAGATTATTTCTATAAACAGTCGTTAAGTAGAAAATTATGCTAGTTATAAAATTTTTTTTTGATATTTTAACATAAAAATCACACATTAAGGAAACGCAAAATACTTTTAGAAAAGGTATAAGCGTTCAAAATTTTTATATGTTTTGTAAAAGGTCAAAATTTGATTATGACACTCTTCGGCCTACTAACTATCTTCATTATAAATATCATAACGTCACTTCGTTACGAACTAAAAGAAGGACAAGCAAACAGACACAATTATCCATTTATAATATTATCAGTATTAATATAGAAGTCTAGTATAATGAGTCATTATGTGACACTCAATACTAATCAACTGAACACAATCTAATTATGAGTAATTATAATAATACGCCATAGTGGCGTAATTAGGAAACAATCGCTAACAAATAACTACAAAAGGACATGCTAAGATTGAGCCTTCATTTTCCACTTGTGATGAAAATATATATTAAATATATCTATTTTATTACCACAATCAGGGCGCAGTCGGATAGAGTCAGAACCTAAACACGAGTGGTTGTAGGCTTGAATCCCACTAGGGGAAACAGTTATATTTAAATTAGTTACTGATTTGACTGATTACAGATACTGCCCCACTGTACCATAACATTTTTTTTTTAACTTCACACTGTATCCCGCATATAGCAGGGTAGGCACAGGTAATCTGAGAATCTAGTGTTAAGACACTCCGTTCTCTTTCAACAAATCCGTTCCCCACTTTCCGCCAGATTGAGGCATTGCGTGCTGAGTGGCGTAAATCCACGCCGCGCTTCGCCTTGTTACCAAACACAGGAAATGAAAAATTCCATTTTCTGGAGTGGGAATCGAACCCACAACCTGTCGCGTTCACAGTCGCACGCTTGTGCCTCTGCGCCACGACAGGCGTTAAATTAGTTTACTTCCTGTTATATACGGCAAACGGAATGTTTGATACATAGCGTGTAATGCGGATGAAAAATAGAGAACAGAGTTTGTTAACACTGGGTTCTAAAAATCATGAAGCTGAAAAAATAATTGGCTTTCAAAATATAACCATCAGTACTTATGTATTTAAAATAATAAGAATTTATGTAAATATATATAATAATATAAATTAACATTAATAAACGCCTGTCGTGACGCAGAGGCACAAGCGTGCGACTGTAAACGCGACAGGTTGTGGGTTCGATTCCCATTCCAGGAAATGTAAAATTCAGTATGTTTTCACGCTTTGCCTTGTTACCAAACCCAGAAAATGAAGATACTTCATTTCCTGGAGTAGAAATCGAACCCACAACCTGTCGCTTTATAGTCGCACACTTGTGCCCCTGCGCCACGACAGGCGAAGGCATAATAATAATAATATATTTATTCCATAGCCCTATTTAATTTTCGATATGTTCCATAGCTCCTACGCATTGACTGGTGTCCATCTCTGGCCAATTATGGTTACCTATGGTTACTCAGAGATGGATCCCGGTCAATGCGTCAGACTAAAAAATATTATTGTCTCAAAGGGGCATCTACTTGTTGGACCTGTGTTGCTACGCAAGCCTTTCAAAGGACCGGGTTCCTTTGACTCCGAGAACCTGTAATGCGATACGTAATAATAATTATTATTTATTTGATATAAAATAGATTGTGTTTTGTAGTAGGAACGGTACTTTATAAGCTTGCCACGCGCTAAGCTTTTATTTTCTACTAGAAAAAGATCCTCAAGATGACCTGACAGATAAATATATGGTTCAGATCTAACTCTAGAAATATTTCTCACGATTCTTTCCCCGAAGTGTATTTATAGCACGTGATAAATTATAAAATGTTTGTGTTTCTTGAAAAATCTTGTATTTTTAACAATGATTTATCATATTTAATAACAAGGACTGTACGTAAAATAGTTACGTTAGTTATAAATTAGATTACCATGACGACATAAAAAAATAAACTAAAAAAAATCTTTCTAAATATTGCGCCAATCTACTTATTTTTTTTTAACTTCACGCTGTATCCCGCATATAGCAGGGTAGGCAGAGGGAACCTGAGGACTTAGTGTTAAAACACTCTGTTCTCTTTCAAAAAATCCGTTCCCCACTTTCCGCCAGATTAAGGCATTGCGTGTTGAGTGGCGGAACTCAACGCCGCGCTTTGCCTTGTTACCAAACCCAGAAAATGAAAATACTTCATTTCCTGGAGTGAGTATCTACTTATTATAATATTAATAACAATAATCGTAAGAAGTTTTATTATCTACGAGTACGTAAAAAGACGCAAATACAAAAAAAAATAGCTGTTATGCTTGTCATGGAACAACTAATTGGTATAACAAAATAATCTACCCAAACAATGTACAGGAGACGGCCTTGAATTTTCATAAGAACTCGTTATTGGCACCTTTCCATCGATTATCACGCAAAGGTTTTCTATCTACTCCCATAAAACCCGGTGACGTTGTAAAGGCTCATATTATGTACATCATACTAATCATTTGAAAAAAAACCCTGAATAATAAATATTTATATAGCGGCCAGTCACTGCGCAGATGCACAAGCGAGCGACTGTAAACGCGACAGGTCGTGGGTTCGATTCACACTCCAGCAGCTGGTAGTATTAAATAATTATAATAATTTATATTTAAAATTTTAATTTCGTCGCTCTGGTAACGAGGCGAAGCACGGCGTTGAATCCCGTCACTCAGCATGCAATGCCTGAATTCGGCGAAAAGTGGGAAATGGAAATCGTAAAGAGAATGGTACTCCATTAACTTAAGACTAGGTTCTATAGTTATTACTACCTTTTATGAGCAATATGTGGAAGTTAATATTACTAATAAAACCAATAAAAAATTATTTATTTATTTATAAATTCTTTATTGCACAATTAAAATAATATTCCAGCATTCTCTAGCAACCAACCTTCTTTATATAGGAAATAAATATAGGTGCGTATAAGCAAGTTTAAAATGATATATATGTATATATAATATAAATATAACATAAATAAATAAATAGATATATATATATATAAATACATACAAATATACTGAAATATTAAAATTAATTAAAATATGCTATAGCTGAATAAACATTTAGTATAATATCAATATTATGACTTTGTTAAAAATAACTGCTTCACTTGACGCTTGAAGGACTTCCTAGAAGAAAATCAAGACACCAAACATTTTTTACAGGAAAACAAATCCAAACTGAACTTAGTATCCCTTAAAAGCTATTTCGTAGAACGAATGTCACTAACTTGTTTTATCGTACGGAAACGAATTATCACGAAAACATAAACTGAAATGTTCGTCAATCCCCGAAAGGCCCAATTTAGGTCGACGAATTCAACTCTATCTGATACAGACGGATTACGGGAGGAAGAATAGGCCTCGTCCTTGCAAAGAAAATCCCCTGATTAATACTTTCTTTCTACGTAGAAGTGAAAGTAGTATACAGGCCATTTGTCCGTCCCACTGTAGGGAGATTGCCGCCTACGCTAATGAAATGGCTTCGAGTAGTTTTGCTTATACTATAATTTGCTTAGGGAAATTATATGTTGATATATGTATTTTTTATGTAATAACTAAAGCGCCTGTCGTGGCGCAGAGGCACAAGCGTGCGATTGTAACCGCGACACGTTGTGGGTTCGATTCCCACTCCAATAAATGGAATTTTTCATCTTCTGGACTTGGTAACAAGACAAAGCGCGGCGTTGAGTTCCGCCACTCAGCACGCAATGCCTCAATTCAGCGGAAAGTGGGAAACGGAGTGTCTTTATACTAGGTTCCCTCTGCCTACCCTGTTATATGCGGGATATAGCGTGAAGCTATGTTTTATGTAATAACTATCGTGATATAGAGGAAAGTATGTCTAAACAAGTATAAGTCTTCTAGATATGAAGATAGCGAATTCAAACGCAGTGTTAAATAAATATATAAATAAATAAATATATAAATAAATAAATATATAATATAAATTTATAAAGGCCGTCGTTGCGCAGGGGAACATTTTCTGACTGTAACAGGGAAGGTTGTGGATTCGATTTCTATTCGAGGGAATTCAGTACTCTGGTGACACAAAACGCGGCGTTGAGTCACTCAGATCGGAGTGTTTTGGCACTACTTTCACTCTGCCTCCTATGCAAAATATATGCAACACTATAGATATTTACATATAACATTAGAAGTTGAACTACTTGCGAGATGGTCATAAAAGTCTAGTTGCCAACTATCTACACTGATTGATATTAAGAAATTTATTTTGTTCCAACAAAAGCTGCTTTCAAAGTAATGAATATTTAATATAACTTTTAGTTACATATAAATTATTTACAACAATGTATGAGTATAGAATAAATTTTCAATTGAAGTGAAGTAGCAAACCAAGGTTTTCTCGAAATTTAAGTATGACTATTACCACTCGTAAATCAATTTATTAGATAGGAATACAAAAGGCTTAGTAATAATATATAAATAATAATATTTTTTGAATATTTATATAATTTGTAAATGCGACAGGTTGTGGGTTCAATTCCCACTTCAGGAAATGCAAAAGTATAGTATTTTTATATCCTGGGCTTGGTAACAAGGCAAAGCGCGGCGTTGATTTCCGCCAATAAGCACGCAATGCCTGAATTCGGCGGAAAAAGGGTAACGAAAATGTTAAAAGAGAACGTAGTGTCTTAACACTAGGTTCTCAGGTCCCTCTGCCTACGAAGCTCAAAAAAATGTTTATATATCCCTCAAGTGGCGACAAAATCCTCAAATATCAGTTGAGTTTTTCTCAACAGCCCCACTATGGCGAATCTCTAGCTTATATTTTGAAATATTTTCATTATTTAAAGTATCTTATTAGCGTAAACAATAAACACGTTGTCCTTTTGCGATTATCCTTCCACGGTTTCTCAGTAAAAAAGTACGTAAAAATCAAATACGCCTGTGACGCGTTCCAGTCATGCAGCGCTAATTGCATTTGCCATTCCCTCTGAAGTCGCTCTAATTTACACGAGCTAGAATTGTTGCCTGTAACGAAATAACGAGGGTTGGTATTCGCGTTCAAATATATATTTTTATATATACGCACATCGTTTTGAATTTAAAGTGAAAGGAAAATCTTGATTTGCCATTTTAAAAGGTTTTATTTTATTTTTTGAATTCTCAAGGCATTTTTTTATAATTTGTAATTCATGTGTCTAGACAATTATATTAATATTATTTAATTGATTTTTTTGGTTTGTTATAATATCTTGCAGTTCGAGTTACCTTTTGCTTATTCTGCTGCATGAAGCAATGTTAAAAAAATAAAAATTCATGTATTCTACCTTATATTTTATAATAAAAATGTATATATGTTATCAATATACAATATGTCTTATCTGCTACATACATGGATAGGTATTTAGTATAGTATTAATTCAACTTCCTCTTAGTAAGCTACAGCAGCACATGGTCATGTCAGGTAGTACATACATAGGTATACAGACATGCATAGATATTATCCAATCTGCGCCTTGGAGCTCAACCAATACAAAAGGACTAAACAAATGGAAAGAAGCAAACGACTATAACCAGGGTCTCTATATTTTTTTTTTGGATAACGGATGGCAAATGTACAGAAGTACCAGCTGATGGTGGTTACCTTCGCCCATGAACATCTACAACACCAGAGATGTTGTAGATGCATTGCATAGACGATACAGATGGAAGGGGAGGACAATGTAGTAGTCGGCTATCGGAACCGCCACATTTTGGGGAAAGGATGGGCGGGAAAGGGGAAAATACCAGGCTTACATGCCATCGAACCTATATTCCCTAATAAATAAATTAAATATGTACATGGAGTTACGTAAAATAAAAATAAAGATGCCATCATGACGCAGTGGCACAGCGACTAACTGCAAACGCTTGGTTGTGGGTTCGATTCCCATTCGGGGTAAAGATATAGATTATATTTGAATTATTTGCATTTCTCCTCTCTGGTAAGAGAAAACGCGGCGTTGAGTTCCGCTACTTAACACGCAATATCTCGAATTCGGGTGGAAAGCAGCGAACGGACTGTTTTATCACAAGGTTCACTCTGATTGGCAAAGTGATGTGTGCTCAACTGGAATGTTCGAATCGCCATAAATAAAAAACTGTACTGAACTGACTACCCTGATAAAAAAAAAGAGTAAGGCAGCATTTATCCATTATTTCTTTCAAAACATTAATTCACGTCAATTTAATATTGTAATATTGTACATAAAATACGATATACTTTGAAATAAGACGATATTAGCATTGGACCCTAACAATTTGCTTATTCGGACGCTTCCCGTCCTAACCTACTACGCTGGTCATTAATTGTGTATGGGACGTTTATTTTGTACACATTTATATGCTATTTTGACACGAAGAATTTAAATTTACCGAGTTAAATTAAAGTGTTGTTACTATTTCAATGTTTCATATAACAATAAATATATTTAACTTAAATAATTGATATTTTAACAATAAAAAGAACTACTTCAAATAAAATGCACTAAAAAGTAATATTATTACGAATAACTCAAAAACTGTTCCTCGAATCTTAGCTAAATTTGAATGAGACTACATCGGAAGTACTGGCCACCACATAAAAAAATAATCATCAATCGTTGGTCCACCAGTAAAAAGGTATGCAGTAATCCACATTAAAAACCTCACCCTTTTTAAAGTTGGTAGAAAAGCAACAGCATAATTGAATCGGTGAGTGCAGGAACAACGTAAGTCACAAAAAATGCAAAAATACGTAATCGATTTAAACTAGCTTAGAAAGGAAAGTTATACACTTTTTTCTCCCTCCTGCAATTTTTTTCCCTGATTCAATTTTCACTGAGTAATATGTTAATAGTCAAAATGCTTAACATTGCATTTTTGCAGAAATAGTCTTCGCTACCTAGCAAACAGTATACCTGAAAAAGGCAAAAAATGGAGAACAGTGTTTTCTTTTGGATCGAAAAAAGTCGTCATATATAAGAAAGGCGAAAAATAATATATATTTTTTTATTTTTTCTTGGTTCACATAGAAGATTTGGTTCAAATATATGGCGATTACAATGGTATTTAGTTTTTTTGTTTGCGATGAAAATTACGAGCTGCATCGTGCCCGCCATTTCAAAACAGTAGTTGCACGAATGTGCCATAAAAATCGACAGTATGTCATTTTTTTTAACAATTTTTTTTTGTAAAGTTTAAATATGTAATAAAATAATCTGAAAAGTTCGCTAGACTCACTTATTTATTTGTAACCTAAAAAAAAAATCCGAAAAATTTCGTTCCTCCTAAAGAAGATTCCCCCGTTAATGACATAAATTGGGGTCAATTATAAAAAGAACTTTATTTTAACCTTTCCTTTTTATATGAAAAATCTTCCAGCACTGAATTATCCAGTTGTCAAGAGTTATGCTTCTAACTCGTGGCGCAGTCTGATTTCGAAGCTCGTCTCTTCACGCGCCGTCTACTCCATTATTCAAAAACACCCCTACCATAAAATTTGCGCCGGTTGGCACAGAAATGTTACTTTACTAAGGGCCAGTTCTTTTTAAATTTATACATAATTACAAACATAGACATGTTTTGGCAATTTTTTTTAAAATAATTTACATAATCTATATAAATCGAAATAAGAGACAAAGTGTTCTTTTTCAATTCCTGTAAGAGATATAATTTATTTTTAAAAGACACAAAAAATGTATTTATTGGAAATGGTCTAAATATTTTTTTAATAATTATACACATTTTTATAGAATTGGAATTCTAAGTCAATAATACATTATTAATAATCCATTTCCCTATTGAACTAACAACTATCGTGTCTAATTAATTATTATTACGCAGTTAACAACAGAACAGAACAATATATATAGAAAAATGAAGAAAATATAAATTAATTCTTTTTGAAATTCATAGTAAAAATGCCATGACACGAGATACGTGCCTGTCGCCAGAGGTATACGCCAGAAATATACCTATATATTTACATATGTAAGTACATATATCTTAATCGACTTTAAAGGGAGAAGGTTATCAATTTGACTGTATTTTTCTATGTGTGTTGTCCGTATA
Source organism: Philaethria dido (assembly GCA_033558755.1). Lineage (NCBI taxonomy): Eukaryota > Metazoa > Arthropoda > Insecta > Lepidoptera > Nymphalidae > Philaethria > Philaethria dido. The sequence goes on along the minus strand of JAKGSA010001021.1, from coordinate 19,807 downwards.
ACTTTTTATTGGGTAAATCAATTTTGATCATAATTTTTTATATGACAGCTAGAACTCCTAATGTGGTCCCTTTAAATCGAGTTGCGACATAATACGTCGTTTTTGAATTATTCGTAACTACATATATACATATTACTTTTTCTTTTTTTTTTAACTTCACGCTGTATCCCGCCTAAGGCGGGGTAGGCAGAGGGAACCTGAGAACTAGTATTAAGACACTCCTCTCTCTTACGATAATTCCGTTCCCCACTTTCCGCCGAATTGAGGCATACATATTACTTTTAGTGCATTTTAGTTGAAGTCAGTGATCTTTTTTTGAATTTTTTCGATTTTTTTTTCGAAATTTGTCTTGCATGAATTTAGCTATGCCGAAACGTCTAAATAATTTTTAAGCGTTTTAAATATTCTTAATACCAAAAGGAATTCTTAATAATACTAGGTAAATAATTAATATTAACGTAATGTACGTAAAATATATTATACACTAGAATTTAAGACTATTGGTAGATAAAAAGAACTACAATTCAATGAGTCCTCAGTAGTATTTTCATGTTGTAATTTTCTTGCTAGATAAAAAATAAAATAAAAATATATTTATTTCAGTTTCACAATTTTCTTCAGCTGTATGCGAAGCAATGAGACCAGCCTAGTAAGTTACTAGTACTTGTGTCAGGAGGCCCCGCTCTTCCATAACACTTTATTCATTCATAAGAAATAAATATTAATACAAATATTTTTTAAAAGTAATGTGTACAATCTATAGAATTTCTTGCTAGATGCATTATAGGCATCGATAATCCAGTTATTATTTAGGCAATTCTGTTTTAGATGGCAATATTCAACTGCATACACAAAAATATCTTTTCTTAAGACTTCTTTCATTTCTCACCTCAAAATTCGTATTTAATATGAAAGATATCTTGGGTCGAAATCAAATATGTCGTGACGTACTCCTGACCTTTGTCAAACGCCTGGGCCTGTGTCAAAAGCAGGAGTAAGCTTGGAATAAATTCAAGTACTGCTCACTAAGCGTTGAAGATCTGAATAATTCAAACAAGCGATTTTTGATTGTACGTATTGTTAGGTTCATCTTAAATTCTTCTCAATTTTGAAGTACTTTTATATTAAATCTTCTTTATATTTGTTTTTTTGAGAAATATTTTTGTCTTTATTTTATTTTAAAAAAAAATCTTTACTGAGTGACTGATAGACAACGCACAGCCTAAACTACTGGACATAGTAACTTGAAATTTGGTATTTATTTAAGCTCTTTAAGGAATGTAGACAAACACTAAAAGAGAATTTGTCGAAATTTTTATGAGAGCGGGATTTTACTATTTATAATGTAACCATTATATATTTTTTTTCAAATTCAAAATTTTTTTCAATTTTTTTCAAATTTTAATTAGTACCATGCTAACCCCCAAACAGAAGGAGCAGGGTAGAGAGCGAAAACCTAGTGTAAAGACCGTTCTATATTTCCCGTAAAATATCCTTAATGAGGAAAAGCGCATTCTTATCTTCTTCTTCTCGTACTCTCGACTGTGGACCGTACTCACAACTATCGTAACTACAGTGTAGTTTGGTCACTGCGCAACAATTACTTATATAAAACGCAATCATATGTATTCAATTAGTAATAATTAAACAATAATGTAGCCTGTCGTGGCGCAGAGGCACAAGCGTGCGACTGTAATGGCGACAGGTTGTGGTTTCGATTCCCATTCCACGAAATTTTTCATTTTCTGGGTTTGGTAACAAGGCAAAGCGCGACGTTGAATTCCGCCTCTCAGCACAAATGCCTCAATTCGTCAGAAAGTGGGGAACGAAGTGTCTTAGTACTAGGTTTCCTCTGCTTACCCTGCTATAAGCGGGATACAGCGTGAAGCTATGTATGTATATAAACAATAATAAATATCCATTTATTTTATAACATGAGTTAAAATTTAACAAAAGTGATTTAAATCAAAGTATTACTAGAGTGATTCAGTAAGCTACAAACTAAAGGTGCCAAATCTGAAAACCGGGATTAATTCACAAATTCACCCCTTTCATAGTCCCTCGTCAAAACGTTCCAGATCAGTCCAGCGCTGATGCTCGGAAACGAGAATGAACAATAGGAGGAGGTCATTCCGGTTAATTAATCATAGTTAATATTTTACACCACTAATCAATTTTGACCAATAATATTAATAGTAATAATTTAACGCTATCGTGGCGCAGTGGGATTACATTTGGTTATAACATACGATTGTTTGTGAATTCGATTTTCCACTCTGGTAAAACAATATCTCGATTTGGGTCAGAAAATTAAAACAGAATATCTGTCAGAATGACACTAGACTATCTCTGCTACTGCTATGCTAGGATAAGTCCCTATAGCAAAATTGGTAAAGAGAACATAATGTTAAAACATTCCGTTTTCATCCCTCTTTCCAGATAGTCTAGCAACATTGCTATTTGAGATCGAAATGTATCTTACTTCACGCTGTAGGCAGAGGGAACCAGAGAACCTAGTGTTAAGACACTCCGTTCGCTTTTAACATTACCATTTCCCACTTTCCGCCGAATTGAGGCATTGCGTGTTGAGTGGCGGAACTCAACGCCGCGCTTTGCCTTGTTACCAAACCCAAGAAATGAAAATACTATTTTTTTTACATTTCCTGAAGTGGGATTGATGATGATTTCCTGGAGTGGGAATTGAACCCACAACCTGTCGCGTTTACAGTCGCACGCTTGTGCCTCTGCGCCACGACTACTACGAATAGGCGCTTTCCCACTGCTCTCTCTATATATTAATGACTTTTTAAATACAATAGCACCTTTGCAGTGCATCTTCATCCGATTATTATCATGTATACGATTTATCCTGCATTCCAGAGTAGTCTCAGTGAACCAACTTCGTTCGCCACTTTCCACTAGATTTCGAGACATTGAGTGTTATGTGGCTAAACTTAACGTCGTGTTTTGTTCTACCAGAGCAAAGAAATCAAAATTATTTATATATAATAATTGCCCCGAGTGGGAATCGAAATCACATCCAACCACGCTACAGTACAGAGCAGACTCACTACACTGCGATAGCCTCAATTTTTTAAATAAATATAAATAATAAATTTAGTTATAAGATATTAAATTAAATAAAATTTTATTTCCAAAAGTAACTTCTTACAGTAACTCCATAGATTTGCCAAAAGTGTAAATCTCTCGAACGAGCAGCGACTTATATTCGCTAAATCGGAACTTCGTTACCCGCACCCATTGTCAATAATTAATGGCTTTATCTGATTTCCGTCACATAAATTACCCACAAATCTATTGCTGGTTAAATATAAATTTCCATTAAAATTTATTATTATATTCTATTTTGTATTTCATTGAGTAATTTTTGGTTTTAAATTAATAAAATCATTTGTAATATGTTCATAGAACATACATTTATTATAGTGTAGAAATATTTTAAAGTTAAAGATAATTTGATCAATTTACACAAAAGCATATTTATGTTATTCTGATGTAGATGTTTGGTGGTAGGAGGTTCGTCCTCCGTCTGGCTCGCGACCACTATCATGTCAAAGACGAACCGCCAAATATCTTGTGATGTGTTCCGGTCCGATGGCATGTAAGCCAGGTTTTCCCCTTTCCCACCCATTCTTTCCCAAAAATGTGGTGGTTCCGATAGCGGACTACTACATTATCCACCCCTTCCGTCTCTATCCTCTAGGTTGGCAACGCATCTACAACATCTCTGGTGGTGTAGATGTTCATGGGCGAAGGTAACCACTTACCATCAGGTGGTCCTTCTGCTCGTTTGCCATCCGTTATCCA
>JAKGSA010001021.1:2348-15563 GCA_033558755.1 Philaethria dido | reverse complement strand
CAATAATAGCTAAAATTAAATTACAGTAACGAAAAGAAAACAAAATAACAGCTTATAAAAGCTCATTAAATTATTTAAAAATTCTCCATTAACGTGTACATAACATAAAAATAAAGACAGCGTTCATAAGGACATAAAATAATCAAAAGAGCTGAAAACATCTCGGCATTAGTAGCTTCAACTTATTTAAAATATATTTGAAAATATGCAGTACAGTTTCTGCCAACATAAAATAAGCAAAGCATGTCTGTTGCAAGGATGAGCCAATTTCATATTTGCAGCTTTAAAGCGCTTTCTTGTAAAAGGAAGCTTTTGGCAAAGAATAAAGTGTTTTGTACGTAATTGTTTAATTTATATTCTAATTCAAATTAATCTATATAATAGAGAAAGGAGATTTTTATGATTTAATAACTGATGATAATATCTTTACGCATCTTTCCCTATTATTACCTATCAATACCTTCGTCGTAGAAAGTCTTCGCTGAAGATGAATACCATTATCTTGTCGTTTTCCTTCCATTTTAGAAATTTATAACAATTGCTAAGTTTTGTTTATATTACAAAGTGTGGCGTTTAGCTCCGTCATCCAAAAAACAATATATATCTATATTTTTTCTAGGCGTGAAGTTGCATTTATAATGCAAGATTTTCTTTTACCTTCACGCTGTATCCCTCAAATACCAGGGTAGACAAAAGGGACCTGAGAACCTAGTGTTAAGACACTCCGCTCTCTTAAGATTTCCTTTCCCCTTAAATGCACAAACGTGCGACGCGACAGGTTGTGGATTCAATTCCCACTCCAGGAAATGGAAATAATAAATATTTACGATAAAAGAATATTGAATATTTTCATTTACTAAAACAAGGAAAAGCCCGGCGTTGAGTTGCGCCACTCAGCAAGAAATTAAGAAGAAAATATAAACGTCATGTCTTTCCATACTTTAATCTATATTGAAACACAGTTTTAGCAGGTCGTGGTTCGAGAGGTAGATAAATAGAAGTAGCATTCGCAAAGTTATTTCAGTCTCGCACACTGCCTGGATCTGATAGAATTTACTTTTTGTGCATTTCTGTTAAATTAAGCGTTTTCATCGATGTCGAATATATTTGCATTGTAAATACAATTTCTATATTAAATATACGAATTTTTAAAGTGTATTTTTTTATGTTTTTATATACTTTAATTGTCATTTGTACTCCAAATTGATTTAAAGTAACAAAAAATATATTAAGATGCTTTTATTTAATTAAAAAATATTAAAACTGTATAGACATATAACCGCATATCTTTACTTTTTAAATAATAGATATAATAGATTTTTTGTGAGATGTAAGTTTTTCTTAAGAGTATGATGGGGCTGACATTTATGTATCTATAGTACTTAAAAAGCCTCTAAATAAAAATAGATTAAAAAAAATATATAGGTATATAATAGACATAAGTACCATAAACACTTTCTAAAATTAGAATCACATCTTAAAACGTTTTTACGGCAGAAGTAACCTGAGAGCCTTATACTAAGACGCTTCGTTCTCTTAAGATTTTCGTTCCCCACTTTCCGCCGAATCGAAGCATTATGCTGAGTGAGGAAACCCAACGCCGCGCTTTGCCTTATTACTAAAGCGAGGATGGAAATACTAAATATAAATTGTTATAGAATATATACACGTGACTAGTTTCGTTTGCGCTACGACTGGCCTCAATCAAGATTTATCCTTGATTACAATTGTTGTGATTTTAGTAAGACAATCAGTTGTAAAGTATATATGGCTTTATTATTAGCATTACAAAACAGTATGGTATTTCACAAAGAAAAATAAAAATGGCCGAAGGAACACACACGACTTCAGTATTACCAACATAATAAAACAAACTATTTTTTACATTGCTACCAACATTAATATAATTAATCAACAATTATTAAATAATTATCAATTGAATACAAGTCAAGATAATTTTCTAAGAAAATATAGAACACAAATATAATAAGACCACCGTGGCGCATTGGGAAAGAGACTGTAAACATATTGATTCAGGGTTCGATCCCCAATGAGAAGTTCCACCACTCAACGCGCAGTCTTAAATTCGGTTAGAAATCAAAGAACGTAGTGTCTCAATACTAGCTAAGGTAAGTAGAAAATAGCGTGAAACTGCTACATACATACATACATAGCTTCACGCTGTATCCCGCATATAGCAGTGTAGGTAGAGGGAACCTAGTGTTAAGACACTCGGTTCCCCACTTTCCAGTTTTCGTGAAACTGCTAAAATTTATAAATATAGAAGAAAATATATCATACAGGAATTGAAGTTTATTCAAATGTCCGTATACCTTAAAAGGCTGCTATGATGGTTAATAACATGCTTATCTCCTCCCTTTTATTCCCCCGCGGATAAATAAGTATTGTTTCAACTGCAGGTAGAAGTTAATTAAGTTGGGAACGATGCGGGTTATAAATCACAATCTATCTACGTCAACGGGTAATTTCGTCAAAGAAAGCAGCTTATCTGCGTTATTAGGTTTTTTTAATAAAAGCTTTTTTTTAGTAAATAAAATTATCAGTAAAAGCTTTAGAGTAATATAAATAAAGGATATAGCTGTGGTATACTTAATATTCTGTAATATTTTCTTTATTTTTCATACTAGTGAGTTCAAAATTTGTGACAATATTTCTTTTAGCTTCACACTGTGTCCCGTGTGTGTATGTTAAACGCGACAGGTTGTGGGTTCGATTCCCACTCCAGGAAATGTTAGTATTTTCATTTCCTGGGTTTGGTAACAAGGCAAAGCGCGGCGTTGAGTTCCGCCACTCAGCACGCAATGCCTCACTTCGGCGGAAAGTGGGGAACGGAATTGTTGTAAGAGAACGGAGTGTCTTAACACTAGGTTCTCAGGTTCCCTCTGCCTGCTCTGCTATATGCGAGTTACAGCGTGAAGTTAAAAATATCACAAATTGACTTTAAAATTTTAAATTAGAGTGAAGGTAAAGGAAAGTACGGTACCTGAAGATGGAAAATAATTTAAAATATTATCTCAGTCGCTAAGGATTGGTCTTTTAAGAAAGTTGAACGTCGTTTAGCAGACGCTTAAAGAAACTATGCTCGCCTTTAGAGCATCAAAATATGAGAGGAAATGACGAACAGATTTGTCGGTAAATTATATTATATTTAAAAAATATATACTAAGCGATAAGAGTGCAGAGGCACAAGCGAGTGACTGCAGGCGTGATAGGTTGTGGGTTCGATTCCTACTCTAAGAAATGAAAATGTTAAATAGAACTTAGTATTTTTATTTCCTCGTGTCTGGTCGTGTCTGGTAACAAGGCAAAGCGCGGCGTTGTGTCCCACCACTCAGCACACGATGCCTCAATTCGACGGAAAGTGTGGAACGGAAGTGTTAAAAGGGAACGGAGTGTCTTAACACTAAGTTATCTGATTCCCTCTGCATACCCTGCTATGTGCGGGATACAGCGTGAAGCTTTATTTATTATATATTTTTATAATTTATACTTTAGTAAGGCAAATTGTATAGAGGTATATTTGTCTGCAGTTCGCTTGTTGGCTTGAGTCACTGATACTTAAGTACGTAGATTGATGTTATTAAAATGTAAATCGCATTGAAGTGTTTACTTTTTAACAATTACCCTTGTTTTGCTACTTGCTGTATGTTATTATAAAAATATTGAAAGAAGATATATACAATAATACAAATATTAAATAGGAAAACAAAGATAACATGTAACTATTCTTTAATATTAGGATTCACCCAACATCATAAATTACCTTCAGTATGAAAGTTACCTAATAAAAAGTTTGTATATATTTTTAATTATGATATAAACTGGCCATAAAAACCTATTCTAATATTATATAATATATGGCGATTTTCTAGAAGTAACATTTTTTTACTAGGTCTTTATTTTTACGTTCAAGAAAAAAATCCATAACATTCAGGTGAGAACGATGAGTTAATGGCGTTGCAGAGAGGAGCTTAGAGCAGTACCTGAGACTTACGGCCCAAATGTAATCCTAAAGGCTTTTTGAAAATACGCATTAACGCTCACTCACTTTGCCGTCTCAACATAGAGTAGTTTTCTTTTTAGCTTGACGCTGTATCCAGCACTTAGCAGGATAGGCAGAGAGAACCTAAGAACTTAGTGTTAAGACACTCCGTTCTCTTTTAGCATTTCCATATCCCACTAGTAGAGTAGTTAGAGCGTGATAAATTCCTAATATATTGAAATTTCAACTAGTTACTAAAACAAATGTTGGTACATAGATATGTATGTACATAGAATACTAAATAAGTAGTTCCCAAGAGAGAAGTGATGAATTTGCAAAAGCTATGTTAGCATTATACTGTGTAAAGCAATTAGGTACTTTCTAGTTAAATTACAATTTACATCACCATTATCAATGTATATGAACTTAGGAACGGTAGAAATACGTGTGTTTTGTTCTAATTAATTATTTATTAAATATTACTATAATAATCTACCAATTGTTACCACTACTGTCAGTGAAGGACTCCCCTTACTTTACAGGCAACAAAAATATTTATTGCCAAATTTTAAAACGAAAACGTAAAAAAGGCTCAGACACCTGGGAGCCTTTGAATGTGTTTTTACTTAAAAAAACTCTACTATTAATCACATAAGAACTGATAAATAACGCACAGTCATAAAATACTTGGTGAAAAAGCTGAAATTTGGAATGTAGGTTCTTTGAGGAATGTAAGAAAGAACTAAGAAAAGATTTCCCAAAATCCCTACCGGAACAGAAAAGCTTGATTTTATATTTTAAAATTCAAGTTACGAATATCTTCCAAGAAGGAAATAGTATCACTATGTCACGAATTTCATGAAAACGAAATTGCAGAATAAGGAGAAATGTAATATACTATAAATGGACAAAAAGTAAGAAATAATGTTCCATAAGCTCCAGAACCTTTGTTTTTCTTTGAATTGTTGACCGCCCTATAGTAAAATCAATAAAAAATAATTTGGGCTATTATATGGTATTGTTCAGGTATTATGTTCTCCATTTCTTGCTCCTGCTTATTTTCGAAATTGTATATATTATGTAATTAAGTCGAAAAATATTTAACTTTGACTATTAACGTTGACTCAAGTGGAAATCGAACCCACGCAAATCGAATCGAATATCGCGTAAAGTCAAACAATTTCAAAATGTAAAATATATCGTCATATAATATATGTCTATATTTGTAATTTTTTTATCAGAGAAAAACAACAAATTCTAGTAAGTGGTAAAACGTATTTTAAATTTTCCTCCGTATTTAAATTTCTAAGGAACGATCCAATGTGATAACACTATCTTGTACAATGCAATTATTAAATGCAACAACATAATCAATCAAGTACTGAAACAATCTTATCATTAATTGTTTATTTATTTTAAATATTATTTTCATTTCTGATAATATAACACCTGTCGTGGCGCAGAGGCGCAATCGTGGGACTGTAAACGCGACAGGTTGTGGGTCAGTTTAAATTTCCTACTCTAGGAAATGAATACAAGGCAAAGCGCGGCGTTTAGTTCCGCCACTCAGCACGCAATGCTTCAAATCCGGCGGAAAGTGGGGAAAGGAATTGTTCGAAGAGAACGGAGTGTTTTAACATTAGGTTCTCAGGCTCCAACTGCCTACCCTGCTATATGCGGGATACAGCGTAACGCTAGAACTCTCGTCACACAGCGCGGCGCTTAGCTGCGCTATTCACCACACAATTCTCGAGCCACTATGCGGAGTTTATAATACTTTAATTCTCTCAATCTGGTTCGTCAAATGACAGCGTTAGGTTTCGCCACCTATCTGTCATGGGTGATCATCAACCATCAATTTACTCCGCTCTATACAAAAAATACATAAAAATACAAAAATATGTGACTTCTTTTTGTTTCTCATTATTAATTTCGGTATTTTTTTATACATTTTTGATAACTAACATATAAAATTCCGTTCCCGCTTTTCGCTTAATTGAGGCATTGCGTGCTGAGTGGCGGAACTCAACGCCGCACTTTGCCTTGTTACCAAACCCAGGAAATGAATTGAACGGAATTGTTAAAAGAGAACGAGTGTCTTAACACAAGGCCTACCCTGCTATATGCGGGATACAGTATGAAGCTATGTATGTATGTAACATATAAAATCTGCAATACATGCTAGCGTAAATAATATGTATGAGAGATACGAAAAACGCTGCTAAAGCAAGGATATTGCGAGGATAACAGAGCCATATAAATAAATTAGTACTTCAACTTGCAGGTAGTATGAGCGCAAGATTTATATTTACTGAGTAGATTTTGCGATCCGGTTAACGCTTTAATTACTTATTTTATTTATTTGTGAACTTATAAAATATGTTTTATGCATATTATGAGGTATATGCGTGCGACTGTAAACACCACAGGTTATGGGTTCGACTCCCACTCCAGGAAATGAAAAAAAATATATATGAAATATTTTAATAATTGGTATTTAGAATTTTCATTTTCTCGCTTTGGTAACAAGGCGAAGTGCGGTTGAGTTCCGCCACTCAGCCTGCAATGCCTCAATTCGGCGGCAAGTGGGGAACGGAAATTTTAAAAGAGAACGGAGTGTACTAACACTAGTATCTCAGGTTCCCTTTGCTTATCTTGTCATGTACGGGATACAGCGTGAAGTAAAAAAAATACTCAACATACAGGCAACATCCATTTCAGGACCTCTTAAGCTCAGCGAAATACACTTATACCAAAACGAAGAAAATTAAAATAGTGTTATCTTCTAATAAGCTACTTATTAGTCACAATAAATACATGTTTATCTACAAGATAATCGATAATAAAACGCAATAATATTGTATCTATTTTATCAACGATTTCTTAAACTTTAAGCTTATCAACAGTGAATCCCCTTGATATTTGAGAAATCAAGTTTTATCGTACTTGTATTTAGATAAAAAAAGAAATTTCAGCTACTTATATATATACCTATGATAATAGAAAAAGTCCCCTTTACTTAAGTAGCAAAAAACTGCTACTAAAGTTTTTTTTAACACCACCCAACCTCCATTCGGCGGAAAGTGGGGAACGGAATTGTTGAAAGAGAATGGAGTGTCTTAACACTAGGTTCTCTGGTGTCCTCTGCCTACCCCGCTATAAGCGGAATACAGCGTGAAGTTAAAAAAAAAGTATTTTTTATTTTTAGCACAGTTTTAGTAATTTTCTTTTTCACGCATAGCAGGGTGACCAGAGAGAATTTTATATCCGAACAATAAGTTATTAACTTTGGGCTTGAAATAGACATATTCCGTTTTAAATGACAAAACTCAATGTTCGCTATTTCTCAAAAACTTTTTTTAAATATGTTAAAACAGTAAAAAAAGTCTTTAGCTACTCATATAAAAGAAAATTATATTATATACTAGATAAACCTGCTAGTGTATGACAAAGTATATAATTCAAAACTTATTCTGAAGTGTTACAGGAGTACTTGTACTATATTTTCTGGTATTGATTTATATAATTAATATTTTGACTATATTTTTTTTTTAAACTTCACGCTGTATCCCACATATAGCAGGGTAGGCAGAGGGAACCTGAGAACCTAGTGCTAAGACACTCCGATCTCTTTACAACAATTCCATTCCCCACTTTCCGCCAAATTGAGGCATTGCGTGCTGAGTGGCGGAACTCAACGCCGCACTTTGCCTTATTACGATACCCAGGAAATGAAAATACTAACATTTCCTGAAGTGAGAATCGAACCCACAACCTGTCGCGTTTACAGTCGCATGCTTGTGCCTCTGCGCCACGACAGGCGTTGTATTTTTTAACATCTGTTACCTAAAATTCTTATATATTTTGATAAAACAGCTGTTCTTCAACCAGATATTCTACATTATACAAAATCCAATACAAATTTATTAAGAACCTTAAGCATTTACGATATTGAAAATCAAAGGAAATTAGTATCTCGTTAGTATCTAATGCATTATGTATCTAAAAATTTCAATAATATGATAAGCGTGGTACAGTAGCTAGTAGTCATTACAACGTGATATCGAGGTTGTACGAAATTGTATTACGTTTTATTTTAATAAGCTCTTATTTAGCTTTTATGGTTCTTTTATTATTGTAAGCATATTTTACAATATGGCTTTGAGATACAAATAAAAACTATAGAAGTACATGTATAAGTTAAAATTTTGTTTCTTAAATATCTAGAGCAGGGCTTCTTAAACTATGGGTCGCGACCCCAAATGGGGTCGGGTAGCAAAATTCTAGGGTCGAGAGATTTTAATGTCAAATATTTATATATACCATTTTGGCCAATTACCATTTTGTATGGGGTTGAAACTTTCAATCATAAACGGGGTCGTGAATGACAAAAGTTTAAGAAGCCCTGATCTAGAGTATTTATGATTGTAAAAGTAACATTTTTACAAATTGAAAAAATATTTTCATTTTCTGGGTTTGGTAACAAGGCAAAACGCGGCGTTGAGTTCCGCCACTCAGCACGCAATGCCTTAATTCGGCGGAAAGTGGGGAACGGAGTGTCTTAACACTAGGTTCTATCTGCCTACCCTGCTATGTGCGGGATACAGCGTTAAGGTACGTATGTATTTACAAATCGTTGATTAAAAAGATATAAGATTATTGCATTTATAATCGATTGTTGTCAACGAAATGATCGAATAGAGTAAAGAGAGGATGGAGAAGATTAAAAATATCCTTTAAGTTTTAATTTTAGAGACCTATTTAAGAAACTTTCATCATTTTCAACGCAATATATTGGCAAGAATTGCTTTATTAAATTAAATATCAAATTTATCAAGTTTAGTCACCTGCCGTGGCGCAGAAACATAAGCATGCGACTGAAAACGCGACAAGTTGTGGGTTCGATTTCCACTCCAGGAAATGTAAAATTTAGTATTTTTATTTCTTGGGTTTGGGAACAAGGCAAAGCGCGGCGTTGAGTTCCGCCACTCAACACGCAAAGCCTCAATTTGGCGGAAAGTGGGGAACGGAAATGTTAAATGAGAATGGAGTGTCTTAATACTAGATTCTCTGGTTCCCTCTGCCTACCCCGCCACGCCCCGCCGTTTTTTTTTAACTTCACTCTGTATACAGAGTGAAGTTAAAAAAAAATTGTTTAGTAAAGTTTTAAGTCTCATAAACATTTTATAAAACTATTCTAAATTCACATTTAGAAAAGTTAAACACATAAAAAGATATTACAGAATATTTATAACAATAAGTTGTATATCTATCGTTGTTTGTTTACTCAATATTTTACTATGGATCATCCAAAGTCTAATAACGTTTTTTTTTTTTTAATTAATTTAATTTGATTATTATTTTTTTCAAATTTTACTGAAAACATGTTATATGTTTTCAAATTTAGGATATTACAAATAAATATTTTGCTTGTAGTTCAAAATACAAAAAAGAGAAACATATAATAGAAATAAATTAAATTATTTTTAAATTTAAAAATTTAAGGATGTATACATAAAGTGAAAATTTAAATATTTTTTATAATCGTTTTATTAAAAAGTAGACAATATTTTAACAATTTTTGATTTCTACAAACGCAGACATTGTTTGCGTTGCAGCGACTCCATCTAAATCCGAGTGCAGCACACACGCGCGCGCACAGTACCGCCGTACAGACACGGTTACATATATGTCGGCAGGGCCGTATTATTAACCTCGTCATTTGACGTAATGGGCGTATAAAATGGGTAATCGAACAAAGAGACAAAGAGAACACAATTAACACAAACACAATTCACAATTTTATGAACACGGTTATAACTAAGCGTAGGTAACAGTTCCTAGCTTGGAGGAGAACCGATCCCGATGACGACCAAATCGTAAGTCCCTCTTGGTCCGACGTCACCCCACCGGCTAGGCTCTGTTGTAGCACGAGCCAATCGCAACACTGCGACGGTGCTGCCATCCAAAAAAAAAAACGTGCTTCGTTCAGTTATCGGTCCGTACTAATAACCGTCTCCGACATATATATCTAATATAGGTTTATTTCATGCGGTCATAAATATATCTAATATAGGTTTATTTCAAACTGGATTAATACTCTCGTATAGAAGATCATAGTATAAGAATCTTATACCGTATATAATTTTCATATGCGTCCAAAATTATTGAAATAGGAAAGATCCTTTTAAAAGTATCTACAATTAACTATTTGTATAAACAAAGACTCCACAACTACCTGTATCAATTTTCGTAGTATTGATTATTATCAAATTTATTTGAATACATAAATACAACTTTTCAGCTAAATATGTGATAAGGAAATAATAATATGCCATTTCATAAAAAAAAAATGTTATCTTGATAATAATTGGTATAAATTGCAGCAAATATACGCATAGAACCAAATAAGTGAAAAGCTTAGTACACAAGCATTATGGCGATCAAGATCTTTCCTCTACTACTAGCCGTCTTTGCGCTGTTATTTGTAGTGCAAGGAGCACCAAGTGAAAAAAATGAATTACCCGGTAAAAAAAATGAATTAGCATAATTATTGATAATGATTGATTTTGACACGCAATGCTTCAATTTGGCGGAAAGTCAGGAACGGAGATGTTGAAAGAGAATGGAGTGTCTTAACACTAGGTTCTCTGGTTCCCTCTGCCTACCCCGCTATATGCGGGATACAGCGTGAAGTTAGAAAAAAAATGATTTTAGCATTTAGTAAAAATATAGTTGAATTAGAATTGTTTTTGGATCAATCAAATTTTAATATTATTTATGTAAATGAAACGTTTCCATAATTTCTTGTGACTAATTATTTCCAGATATAATATTTATTGAAAACCCGGACACGTTTCCTGCTAGACTGAGTCCTCAGGAGGCGATGTTGTCACCCGCTCAACGTAACCGTGTCTGCACGGCGGTACTGTGCGCGCGCGTGTGTGCCGCTCTCGGATTTAGATGGAGTCGCTGCAACGCGAACAATGTCTGCGTTTGTAGAAATTAAGTAATGGTTGATGTATTGTTCATGTTTTAAAAAACTGTTAAAGAAAATAAAAGCAACCCTGTATGTAATTTCAATTGAAATATTACAATCATAAATAAACTTATATTATTGAGAATTATTAAGTGTATTTATTTGTTATAAATATCTAGCCTATAAGTTCAAAAACAATTTAAGAAAAGTTTAAATTTTTTGTAATGCTTATTAACAAGAGTACTTTTTTCTATAATAATATAATAATATAATAATATAATAAGAAGACACAATGTTTCATTTTAGTGAGATTTGGACGTAAATGTAATCAAATCGTTTTTACGTGTGTTTACCGATATAAAACTTTTTATTTTTTCAAGCAAAAGCTAGCAAATATATATTACTCCATTATCCATTTTGTCCTATTCTATTGCTACTTTTGGATATAAAAAATCCAGCGCAGTAAATGAAGAAAGAAAAAATGAAATATTTTAAAATATAAACATTATATACTATGAAATTAAAAATAATATTTTTATTTATTTAATCACTGGTGATTACAAATATATATATTTTTTTTCAACTTCACGTTGTAACCCGCATATAGCAGGGTAGGCAGAGGGAACCAGAGAACCTAGTATTAAGATACTCCATTCTCTTTCAACAATTCCGTTCCCCACTTTCCGCCGAATCCAGGCATTGCGTGTTGAGTGGCGGAACTCAACGCCGCTCTTTGCCTTGTTACCAAGCTCAAAAAATGAAAATGGGAATCGAACCCACAACCTGTCGCCACGACAGATATATATATATATATATATATATATATATATATATATATATATATAATACATAGAGAGTATTGTATTGTATCTATAATTTCAAGAAATTCCCCTTATGATGATTCAAGTTAAATGATAAGATTGCTAATTGATAATATTGTTTATTTGATGCTCGTGCAATTTACGACTTAATTTTTATGATACGTAATATTAAAACGAAATTATAAGATTATTATTTTATTAATAAGTTGCACTAAACTTTATAGAGATAACATAATAGCAAGGCACTGCACGCTCTATGTCCTTATTGTAAAACTATTTCCTTGCTTTGATTATTGTTACCAAAACAAAACAAACGAAAATGTTTTTAACTGGGAGTTCTTTAGGATCACTTTAATTTGATCTCGATGAAATAAAAGGGACACTAAAAGAGAATCACTTGCATCTGTTAAATGAGTGAGACAGAATAACATTTACATGGTGATTGCTACTATTCATGACAAATAATAGAAAAGAATATAAGATAAATATATGTATTATTACAATAGAATATTAAATAAAAGATTTCAACTTTTTGTTTAATTTGTTTGTAATGTTGTGTTTTAATACTCATTTTAATCATTCAGAAATAAGATTTAATTGTAAAGAAATATGTCACAATGTTTTTTCTTACCATATTTTCTTCTATGAAATAGAAATTTTTAATTTGTATTTTTAATAAATAATGATATCCGCTACCGATGGAAACTTAAGAAGTTACTGTCCTATTCATTTTATAGACCTGAAAGATCGTGAGGATGAATGGACGCTTGTTACTCTTTCCTGCAAAAAGTACTGAACAGATCTAGATGAAACTTTTGTATAATATAGCTTATACATCACAATAACAAAAAAAATTATAAAGATTACTTTATATCAAAACGTCGAACAGGCGAAGGCACGAGCAGAAGCTAGTATGTAATAAAATTGAAGTAGCACTTATAACGAAATTACACTTAGAAGAACACTTCTAAATTATATTATCTTGACGATATTACATATAAATACTACTGTTTAATATGAAAATACAGAGTGGAAAAATAAGTTTTCATGATGGCGATCAAAATCATCTGTCTGTTGGCGATTATCGTCGTGCTTATGTACGTCGTTCAATGTGCTCCTAGCGAGGAATTGGAACTGAAACAGAGACCCGGTATTTTTTTTCTTTTCTCTTTTTTTTAACTTCACGCTGTATGCCACATATAGCAGGGTAGGCAGAGGGAACCTGAGAACCTAGTGTTAAGACACTCTGTTCTCTTACAACAATTCCGTTCCCGACTTTCAGCCAAATTGAGGCATTGCGTGCTGAGTGGCGGAACTCAACGCCGCGCTTTACCTTGTTACCAAACCAAGGAAATAAAAAAATCCATATCCTGAAGTGGAAATCAAACCCACAACCTGTCGCGTTTACAGTC